>JAGGCT020000805.1:10000-25000 GCA_017654935.2 Phymorhynchus buccinoides | reverse complement strand
TCTCTCATGATGATTCTTGTTCAGTGGTATACATGCATGGCCATGTACTCTGATGGGTGTGTGATTCAGGCCGGGATATTCGGGGTTCACGAACAAACTATTTTTGCGATGAACTTTAAAAATCCACAGGGTGCCTCATTTGATCAGGGTTAATGATTGAATTTCGCTCATAAAAGTTGTAGGAAGATGAAGAAATGGTATAAGGATATAGGTGGGTTTATGTTATTTTTCTACTATGGGTACATTTGGTCGTGCCAAATTTAGGCGGAGTGGAAATTCAATTAGAGATCGATTTCTGATGAATTTTCTTAGACACTTTTACAAGCACCAGGGTTGAACAATATTAAGGCGTTTATGAAGAATGCTGTAGGTCACTGGTGTTGTGTGGCGTTTCTTCTAGACTCTTATTATGTAGAAATATGAGTTTTCTTAGGAGGCGTAGGCCTATAATAATTTAAAAAAAAGCCAACTTCAGTTACCCAGCAGTCAAGATTACAACAGGGTTGAGGTTAAATTTGCCTTTGTGGCACGTGGCAAAGTTCTAAATCTTTAATTACCCATTTCGATTTTGGAAGCTTAGCTCCTCTTCTTTTATCTCTTTAATAACTCACACGCGCGCACATGCGCACACACACACACACACACACACACACACACACACACACGCACGCACGCACGCACATACGCACGCACACGCACGCACGCACACACGCACACACACACACACACACACACACACACACACACACACACACACACACACACCAACCTCTTACTCGCACGCCTTCTCTCTCTCTCTCTCTTCTCTCTCTCTCTCTCTCTCTCTCTCTCTCTCTCTCTCTCTCTCTCTCTCTCTCTCTCTCTCTCTCTCTCTCTCAGGTATGGCTGGGTGGTTTCTGCCAGCCTACCAGTTGCTGGATGCAAGAACAAAATTAATGAGAACTGATCACATCTCAGACACTTTTACAATCACCGTAATATTGGGGCGTTTATGAGTGACTGTGTATATAAGCGTTCTTTCTTCTTGACGGATTCTGAAGTGATGCTGGTTGTCTTGGGAGGCGTGTATGTCCTCGGTTTCAAGTTTCCAGTCAAGGCTAAGGTTGTCAATTTGACACGTGGCAAGGAACCAGTAATCTGTAATAGCCCATTCCAATATTGGGATCTACGCACCTTTCCAACCCCAACCCCGCCCTCTCCGAGTTTCCAATAACTTCACACCATCTACCTCTTCTCTCTCTCATGATGATTCTTGTTCAGTGGTATACAGGTGTGGCCATGTACTATGATGGGTGGGTAATTCAGGCTGTGATATTCGGGGTTCAAGAACAAACGATTTTGCGATGAACTTTGAGACAGGTTTACAAGGACCTGGGCTAAATGATGGGGGCGCGTTTAAGAGACGAACCGGCATTGTATTGCATTGAAATTTGCTTTGTTTTTCCTTTGAAAAGTGGTGTGATTTGGGGGAATACGGTAGTGTCACTGTGTCAGTTTTCTCGCGGACGTATATCGGTTTCAGATCAAATCGATCCAACTCTCTCTCTCTCTCTCTCTCTCTCTCTCTCTCTCTCTCTCTCTCTCTCTCTCTCTCTCTCTCTCTCTCTCTCTCTCTCTCTCTCTCTCTCTCTCTCTCTCTCTCTCTCTCTCTCTCTCTCTCTCTCTCTCTCTCTCTCTCTCTCTCTCTCTCTCTCTCTCTCTCTCTCTCTCTCTCTCTCTCTCTCTCTCTCTCTCTCTCTCTCTCTCTCTCTCTCTCTCTCCAGTTTGAATAGTCTGTGCCTATTACTGAAGGCGTTAACACTAATGAGTTCTTATGAAAATCATGACATTTTTACAAGCACTTGAACTACTGAACTGTGTGGAAGGAATTATTGAAGGGTATGAATGCGTTTTGTTGTATTATAATACAGATGGCTTTAGTTTTGCGTCGTTTCAAAATAGCTGAGGGTTTTAGGGTGTTAATGTCAGTTTTGTTAGGATGTAGAATTTTGGTTTAACATTGAACATTTGACCCAAATTGCCCATTTAAACCTTGGCAAGTTTGGCATCCCTTTAACCCCTTGACTGCCACCAATGTATTACGTACTGACCTGATGACATCACTGATGATGTCATCAGATGAAGAGGAATAACCCTAATATGCTGGCGTTTGCTCTAACATAATCAAGAGAGTAATATTCCCAGACCATTTTGCCAGATTGGCTCTATCAGTTGTCTTTTTCATGTCATGATTTGCCCAATGATATTTTCTTTAATTTTCTCTGGCAGTCAATCCTCTTCGATTCTCTGTCCGTGTCTGTCTGTCTCTCTCTCTCTTTCTACCTCCCTCATTGTCTGTCTCTGTTTCTTTCTTTGTCGGCCAGCCTGTCTGTCTGTATTTCTTTTTCTTTTATTCTTACCCCTGTAACACTGCTCAGCTTCCTCACTGCTTTCCTCTCTCTCTCTCTCCTCTCTCTCTCTCTCTCTCTCTCTCTCTCTCTCTCTCTCTCCCTCTCTCTCTCTCTCTCTCTCTCTCAATATAATTTGTAACAACATAATTGCTTAATCTTGTATAATATAACTGTGTAACATACTGTTATAATACTTACTTAATATAATGGTCAGGAATATGATGCTTTGCTGAATTTATGATTGTATGATGTGACACGATTGTTACTAAATTCCCCCCCCCATCCATATTCCCCTCCATGCCTTTCCCCCTTCCTTTCTCCCGCCCCGTCCCTTTCATTCTTATTTCTGTATGTACATCTATTATTTAACATTACTGTTTGATTTTCTTTATTTTTGCCCAGGGCTGGGTGAATAAAAACCATTTAATATGCTTATCTCATGTTCCTTGGTTAAATAACATTTCGTTTTCGTTCTCTCTCTCTCTCTCTCTCTCTCTCTCTCTCTCTCTCTCTCTCTCTCTCTCTCTCTCTCTCTCTCTCTCTCTCTCTCTCTCTCTCTCTCTCTCTCTCTTCTCTCTCTCTCTCTCTCTCTCTCTCTCTCTCTCTCTCTCTCTCTCTCTCTCTCTCTCTCTCTCTCTCTCTCTCTCTCTCTCTCTCTCTCTCTCTCTCTCTCTCTCTCTCTCTCTCTCTCTCTCTCTCTCTCTCTCTCTCTCTCTCTCTCTCTCTCTCTCTCTTCTTCTTCTTCTTCTCTCTCTCTTCTTCTTCTTCTTCTCTTCTTCTTCTTCAGTGTCTGTGCGTGCGCGTGCGCGTGCGTGCGCGGTTTTTTGTTTGTGTGTGCGTCTCTCTGTATGTTTATATCCCTAAATTGTGTTTTCCAGATGCATGTGCCATTTCCATAGCTCCTACCCACTTCGCCACCACCACCTCTAACGCATCAGTTTTGTGGCAGAGGACAGAAAACGGAATAGAAGGCAACGTACAGTGTACTGATGCAGACGAGGTGTACACGGGCGCCACGGACCCCAGCCTGCAGTGTGCTGGCACAGGAACCTGGGCTCAATTCCCCGCTGGGGTGTGCCAGAAACACGCGTGGAGAGGGGAGGAGGCTGTGAGTATTTACATCAGGCTGTGGGGCAGTGGGTGGATGCCTCGTCGACCCCGACCCCTTACGAGCCGGTCTACCCCGACCCCTTCCGCGAGTCTCTCGATCCCCGTGGGGATACTGGAGTAGGGAGTGTCCTTCGTACAAATAGTCCCCCCGCCTTCTGGAAGTTCTGTGCTTGTGCTTTTCTTTAATTTGTCACTCTCTTTGACTATGTGCCTTTTCTCCTTTGGTTTCTGTCACCTACTATCTTTCTGACTTATTGGCCCACTCTCGTGCCAAAAAATTCAAGTGATTTTCTCATTTGTAATTTTTTTTTGGGGGCAAACAAAACCCCAACAGTATTCCGTTAATATCACTATCTTTCGTCATAAATTCAAAATATGACTGTAAAAGTGCATGGGGAAAACAGACGTAATGGAATTTTGGCATAAATTGAGATTTTCATGTTTCTTGGTGGAGCAGAGATTCCTTCTTAATACACGGAAAACCGAATAGTGCTATCTTGTCTAGTTTTTATTTTATAATTATTTGAAGTTTAGCATTCAAAATAGATCATTTGCAGAAATCGGGCATAGCAGATACAAGTTTGCCTCTTTGTGTCTATTGACTTGATTTAGAAAACAATCAAATAAACAAAGAAATCATTCAAAATTGTCTTTCATGTTGTGGATACCGGTAGAACACATAACAATAGAAATACATATGCCCTAAATAGAAAATTGATATTTTTGGGGTTGTTGACTATTTTTGGCTTTTGGTAAAAACATGACTTATGTAGGTTTTTTCCATGCATCATCACGTCATCATCATCATCATCATCATCATCATCATCATCATCATGTGTACCGGTATGTGCAGATCAGTAACCAGTTTTACGATGTCCCAATGACCCCCGTGTCTAACTGGACGGTGTGTGTGGAAGGTATCCCCATGGAGACAACAAGGTAAGTGGACAAAGGATCGGTGCAACTCAATTGCGCCTAGTTTGATTACCCCTATACTCGATTGCGCACGTGTCAAATGCGCCCGTTGTGGTAATCAATTGCACCCGTTGAAGTGGTTGAGATGGTTTATAAGAAAACTAGATATAGAGTACTAACAGGTCTGCGCGTTGGTTGGGTACGCGCGTAGCCTACCCCCCCCCCCCCCCCCCCCCCCCCCCTTGAAATCGTAGAGATTGTAGAAAAATCACGTCAAGCTTGCGTCATTTTGAGGGGTACGCAACCCCCTTGGTACTCTAATGGAATTTTGTATAAATTCATATTTTTGTTTCAGAAGATAGAGCTAATAGCATACCTTATAGTCACAGAAAACAGAATTGAGGCAGCTTTTTCTAGTTTCGATGTTATAGCCATCTGAAGGTTAACTTCTAAGATACATCAATTGCGGAAACCAGGCGCAATTGATGTACATACCCTGATAGACGCAATTGAGCATGGGTTTCAATGAGGTGCAATTGAGTGGTAGCCAAAGAACGTAGACCTCAGCACTATGCACTACATTTTGTTATTTTGCGACTTATGTTGCGGTAGACTTCTTCGTAATGCTCAGGGAGAAATTTCACACGGTTAATAATTTTAATATAATGATTCCAGAATGCACGTCATAGATCTTTATGTCGATGAAGGAACCTCCGTTCTACTTATGTGTGTGTGTGTGTGTGTGTGTGTGTGTGTGTGCGACCGACGGATAAATAGCCATTGGCTTGATGGTTGGTTTTACGTCCAATTAGGCGTTGCCTCTTATGGACAGTGTTCCTGAAGACTGGAACTTCCCGATGATAATAGCCATTGTATGTATGCGCTGTTTTGTAATGGACAAGCTCAGACGCTCTGGGAATACATGCACATGGCCAACCACCATATTTTAATGATTGCAGGATGCACGTGGATCTGTTGGACGTTGACGGGAACTTCGTGCTGCACGTGGACTGTCGGATGGACTTTCGCCAGACTGACCACCTGTTGGTCACCTCACGCCTGGACGAACAGTGGGACCCCTCTGCACCCAGTGTCCACCTCGACCCTTTCCCTGTGTCCGTCAATGTCTCGTTCAGTTTGGAGATAGTGTCCCTTGGAGAAAATGTGTTTGAAGTGAGTGTTTCGGTGGGATCTGCATCGAACACATTTTGCAAGAGTGAATGCCCTTGGTGGGTGGGTGAAGATGGTTCAGTACTGACCAAACAGGGGGATAACTCTCGCCAATGACCCTATTTGATGCCACTAAATGGCTGCCTTTCGCAAGAGTGAATGCCCTTGTCAGTACTGACCAGCAAGGGCATCACTCTCACTGTCAAGGGCGTTAATAACCCTAGTTGCAGAGGCCTATAGGCTAAGTGGCTTTGGAGAGGGGAAGTAGGGGTGGGGGTGAGAGGGGGGGAGGGAGAGAGAGAGAGGGGGGGGGGGAAGAGAGACAGACACACAGAGAGACACAGAGAGAGAGAGAGAGAGAACGATAACAATAATGTATTTGGTAAGGCCAAGGCCCCATTCAAAGGGGTGATTCATAATACATAAATAAATGTACACATGTTATTATCATGATTAATGTATAACACAATGACACACAGAGAGAGAGAGAGAGAGAGAGAGAGAGAGAGAGAGAGAGAGAGAGAGAGAGAGAGTGTGTGAGTGTGTGTGTGTGTGTGTGTGTGTGAGTGTGAGTGTGAGCGTGTTTGTATATCAATCAATTTTGTGTGAATGTATTTAACCCTTTCACCGCCAATGTCACATTTTTGCACCACAATGCTTTAACACCCATGTCATTAAAAGGCATCAAATCAGGGCCTGTTATCTGAAGACACTATTTTCTTAAATTTGGGAGGTAAGGATAGGCCTAATGTTATACATGTCACAGAGGAATTCCCAATATTGCAGATTTTTTTGTCTCTAACTAGTTAAGTTTAATTGTATTTTTTGGCTGAAAAATGGCTGGCGGCGAAAGGGTTCATGTACAATCACTCATCTGTTTACCTATAATGTGCAGTTTTCTTTTCTGTTCACCGTATTTCCAGGTGTATTTTGGAGGTGTGTGGTACGTGACCTACAACAGTCTTCTTTGGGCCAACTCCACAAGGAGAGCGAGAGCGTCTAAAGAAATACAGCTTCATCTGCTGGATCTGTGGTGCCAGAAATGAACACACACGCACACACGCACATCCTCACACATACTCACACTAACACCACACATTCCACCGAGGTCGGAATTTGGCTACCCACGTGATACTTCTTCCTTCTTTTTTTCTTTTTCTTTTTTTATAGAAAAAAGTGATACTTAGTGTAGAGTGGGACAGTGGTAGCGCGTTCGCTTCGTGTCAAGTAAAC
Source organism: Phymorhynchus buccinoides (assembly GCA_017654935.2). Classification (NCBI taxonomy): domain Eukaryota; kingdom Metazoa; phylum Mollusca; class Gastropoda; order Neogastropoda; family Raphitomidae; genus Phymorhynchus; species Phymorhynchus buccinoides. The sequence continues at coordinate 18,182 of JAGGCT020000805.1, read as the reverse complement.
CCGAGTTCGAACCTGGGTACAGGGGATTTTTCCTCTCACTTTGCACTAGGCCTTGCGGTCTGAACGTGGAGTCTTTCGGATGAGACGATAAACCGAGGTCCCGTGTGCTCATGCACTTAGCACACGTTAAACCCAGTGTCAACGAAAAAGTTAATTTGTCATTTGGTCAAAATTTACCACCCTCCCTTTCATTCCTCATCAGTCACACAAAACTCGCATGCCCCCCCCAAAAAAAATGGGTGGCGCGCCTCTCGCTGCGACGCGCTCTCCAGGTAGGAGCAACCCGAATTTTACAGAGACGCCTCTGTGACTATAATGTACCTAACCTAACCTAACCTAACTTTTATTGATCTCTGTATGCATATCATAATTAGGCATGGAAAAGAGCACAGACTGACCAGATTTGTTGTTTTGCACATACAATTACATTTGCTCCTGTAGACTTCCCAAGGATTGTATACTGAGCAATAAGATATAGGGACCGTTTTGTAACTTCATGGACTTTCAAGTCTATGCCTTTCAAAAGTCCATGATTTTACTAAATGGTCCCTCTATTTCATTGCTCAGTACACACGCCTTGCGATGTCTGCAGAAGACAATATAGGTGCATGTACAAACCTACACATCTGGTCATCATCTGTGCTCATTTTTGTGTTGAATTATGATAAGCATATAGAGATCAATGAAAGTTAAATGTCACATATTCTTAAGAGAGCAGAACAAAAACGGCACGGTCAAATCCTTTGATATTTTTCATATCCTTAATTGAATTACGTACAGTATATCTCAGACCGTAAACTTTCATTACATTGTTTTGAAGCATTAGCTCAACAAATAACGTAACCCCCTAAGTTTAACATCACAAAACACAGCTGCTCAAAATGTGTCAAAATCGGGTATGCCCACCCAAACAGCAATAACTTTAACTGTGTAACTAGCAGTTCCTCGGGGCTTTCTGGACACATTGAGGGGGTTCATGAGACATCGTGTACAAATTTCCCCTTGCCAACAACAGTGGACACACCCAATTTTCACACTTATTTTTTGCAGCCACGCTTTTGTGGTTTTCAAATTTGGGGTGGTATTGTTTGTTGAGCTATTGTATCGAAACTAATCGCACGAATGCACTAAGACTTACTGTTTGGAGTACACAAATAATTGAATTAGACATCTGCAAAATTTGAAATGATTTGAATGAGCCGTTCTTTTATGCGCATATAAAATGCACGTGTGTAGTTTCTTTTGCTGGTCAGTATATTATTGTGGCACAGGAGTCGATTACTTTTTTTTCTGGAAAACTGTCATATTAATATTGTACAATTTGTAGCAGAGGGCAATTGCTTTTGTTCTGGGAAACTTTATGATTATTTGTAGCATAGGTGGCCGTTACTTTTTTTCTGGAAAATTGTCAGATTGTCGTAATATTTGTAGCAAAGGGGGCGATTACTTTTGTTTTGGGAAACTTTCAAATTATTGTAGCATAGGAGGCGATTACTTATTTCCCCTGGAAAACTGACCAAATAGATGAAGTCCAAGACATGCAATATTTTGAAACCTTAAATGCGTGCCCAATTACGATCTCCAGATCTGCTGCTATTCAAGAAAACGGACTTTTATGCTCAAATTCGTGTTTAGTTTGACAGTTTAGTCAAGTGTATTACCATATGTGTATTATCTCAATATCCTAGGTGCATTATAAAGTGTAGGCTTTTTCTCTCTTCGGAATTTACCTCTCCTCTAGGTCTATCTCTTCTCTCTCTTCTGTCTCTCTTGAAAGCCTAAACCTTTTCAAGTAAAATAAAGTTTCTGAGTCTGAGTCTGAGTCTGAGTCTCTCTGCCTTTGTGTGTGTATTTATGAGACAGACTGAGAGCAAGAGAGAGAGAGAGAGAGAGGGAGGGAGGGGGGGGGGGAGAGCATTGTATACAAATCAATGTACACAGACAGGTATCCACCATTCAGTCTTAATTTACTAATCAAATAACCCCAGTAATAAACTTGTATTTGCCTTTCTCTCAAGTCAAACAGTGTGGTAAAGAGCCTACCGCAATAAACAAACATACTGTTGAAGAGGCAAATTCAGTGTAGCCGCGGGGTCTTTAAATGGAGCACCTTGCTGTCACCAGTCAGTCCCTCCGGACAGCGGGCCGCGTTTTCCCCAAACCCAAAAATTAGTTTTCCAATATGTCAGTGTCGTAAAGAGCCCATACTATCGCAATAAACAAACATACTGTTGAAGAGGCAAATTCAGTGTAGCCGCGGGGTCTTTAAATGGAGCACCTTGCTGTCACCAGTCACGCAGTGAGAGCCAATCGGAGCTCGCGACACAACATTCCTCTGCAACAGGTGCTTTTCTCGCTTCCCTGTCAACGAACGGTAAGAGAGAGAGAGAGAGAGAGAGAGAGAGAGAGGTGGTCTAAGATTTTAAATGCTCCTTTATAAAACTGTCATATAACAGGGTCAGTCAAATAAAAACTATTTTTGGTAAATGAAGAGATGACTTGGCCATTACTTCTGTATTTTAAAAGGAACTTTGTGTGTATGTGCGCGCGCGAGACTTACTTGCATGTGTCTGTGTGTGTGCACATGCGCGTGTTTGCATACGTGGGCGTGCGCGTGCGAATGTGCAAATACGCGTTACCCGTTTATTTGTACAAAATCCTTACTCAGAACATGCAAATTAACCCGTCCCGTACCCTGTGGGTGCAACTGCACCCATACTTTTACTTTTTGTCTCATATTTCCGTTCATACAATAGGCTAATTCTTGCTGATTTTTTTGGACTTTCTCAATGGAAGATATGAGCACGTGCAGCAAAGACATCGCGCTTTTTTTTTTTGGAAAATAAGAAAGTAAATAAACAACAAAGTCGTCGTTTAACTTTAGGAATAATATAATTATTCTAAAACGATTCTAAAGTGGAAAAATACCATTCTTACTTCCCCCGTCTCACCGGTCACGTGACACGACCGGATGAAGGAGCAGACGGGCGCGAGCAGACGACAATGGGGCCGTCGACTGGGAGAATGAAAGACCAACGAGAAGATTAACAGAATGGAAAGGTGGAGGTAACGTTCTTTAAAACAGCTGAAGCAACAAAACGGCTTCCGCCCCAACTCCTTTTTATTTCTCTCGGATCATTCGACCCTATTGTAACAAAAACTTTTGAACAAGTGAGAGAGGGAGGGTGTGTGTGTGACTGAACCGGATTTCAATGGAGATCTAATCGTTCGGGAGAAGGGTTTTCTCAAAGAACGTGGCGAAAATGTTAGGCTAGAGTTCACAGTAAATTGGGGGCATGAGAGTCGTTTATAGTTAAATAGGAGGATCCAGTTTAATGTTGTAAGCACACAGGCTATACTAAACCACCGTAAATCTAGTTTAAATTGGAAAAAAACCTTGTCAAAAATGAAAACATCCCCAAATTCAACATTATTCGTTGAGATGTTAACTAAAAGTATTCATTTACCTGTAAACTGAAAGCGTTTGAATACACTGGGATTTCTTATAAGTCTAAGGCCTCGTACAAGTTCGTGCGGAAATCCCACGCGCAATCCGTAAATAAGTAAAAAAAAGAAGGGTAAAAATGTACGGATTAGGGGAAATTCGGACACGTTCGCAAATCTTTTCCCTTCTGTCTTTTACTTATTTACCGATTGCGCATGGGTTTCCGCACATATCTCCGCATGTAGGCCTATGTGTATAAAATAGAAAATCACATTAAAATATTTCTTCGAGAAGTTTATATAATTTGACAGATTAGAGGAAGGTACAATCACAGAACTTCCAGAAGGTGGGGGAACTATTAATAAAGACACGACACGGAGGAGGGTGGGTTCACGGAGGGGGGGGGGGGGGGGAGGGCTCTGCCTGTCTTTGAATCTCTCTTCAGTTCACCAACACCGCTCGTTGCAATCTTTCTGTCTTTCACTTTCACCCTCCCACCATTCATGCACCCTTCATGCACACACGCCCCCATCTCATCCCATACAGGCACAGCCCCACCAGCCCCACCACCCTATCACTCGCTACCCTCTGAATCTCTGACCCCCCCACCTCTCTCCCCCCCCCCCCCCCCCCCCCCCCCCCTCCCCCCCCCCCACCCCCCCCCCCCCCCCCCCCCTCCCCCCCCCCCCCCCCCCCCCCCCCCCCCCCCACCCACCCCTCTCCCCCCCCCCCCCCCCTCTCCCTCCCCCCCCCCCCCCTCTCTCTCTCTAACACTACATTGTCACCTTTATCCATCCTTCCTTTCTTAAAACAGGCTTCTTCACCTTCTGATAAAAACGGGTACCGCTACCCCACCTCCTCTCTTGCAACCCTTCTCTCCTGCCCCCCCCCCCCCCCCCCCCTCCTCCGCGTGTGTGATCTCCTCCCTACACCCTTTCCTATTCAGGGAGTCGTCAATGTCGGGTGTCTCATTGATGGAGTAAAAAACAGGTTACGGATCGTTCCTTCCAAAAAGCCACCTGCTCCTGTTTTATGGGTTGGCGCGTGCGTGCGTGGGCTTAAGTAGGCCAAGGGTAAAAACGGCATTGGTAGCTTTTTTCTGCCTGAGTCAGCGTTTTTTCTTTCTTTTGTTTTGTGCTCCATGTTGCTAAAGAACTTGTGTACCTTTCAACCAGACTGATTTGTATGTGTGTGTGTCTGTCAGACTGTGTGTCTATGTCTCTGTTTCAACGAAAATAATATTTACATTATATTCCAGTGTCCACTGCCTAAACTGATGAACAAACCGTGATGAAAACGGACTCGGTGGTTCTCCATGCTCCACGAACGATGTCACTCACCCTGGTTCATTAAACATTTTAATATCGAAAGACTGAAAAGCCGACAATATAAATATTTTGTCCTGATATATTATGCGGAGAAACAATCATGTTCACTGTTCACTGGTCCCTTGACCGGGAATGATCGTGGGGGCGCTGCGCACCACACCAACTTCCTCCATCCATGCCGATCATGTGCCAGTGCCTGGGTTTCTGCAAAGGTCTTCTGGGTCCTTTCAGTGATGTTGTCGGCCCATTTTTTCTTATGTCTGCCTCTTCTTCTGCTTCCCTGGACTGTTCGGATGGAAGTTCAGTTTAACGTCGCGTATCGGCTTTCGCCATGTACGACGGGCTGAACAAACCAACCAAGGTATAAACAAAAATGTATGTTCCTGAATCACTGTCTTAGCCCAAAAGCCGAGAAGCGATCAGAATTATGGACTGTTCCCAGGAGAATGGTATTTAAAAGACTGTCGGTCGGTTCTTGTGACATGGTCGTACCACTTCAGGTTTCCTCTTCTTGATGGTAGTGAGGAGGTCTTCATAATGGTCTGTGGCTTGTTTGATTGATGGTCGTGAGTATTTCTTCGTTAGTGATGTGGTCCAGACATGTGATGCCTGGGAGTCTTTTGTAGCTTCTCATTTCCACTGCTTGGATCCTTCTCTGTAGGTCAGCTGTCAATGTCCAGGACTCTCACGCGTACAAGAAGACAGACCAGTGCACGCAATAGCTTCAGTTTGGTCTTCAGACTGATGTTCCTGTCCATCCAGATAACTTTGAGCTTGGCCATGGCTGTTGATGTCTGTGCCGCTCTCGAGATCACTAGAAACAATCCACTGACTTACAAAAGAAGCAATGTTACTTCTCCAACCACTACATGTCGCTCAGCTCATTTGTTGTGTGTACTCCATTCAAAGTGCAAATTAAGCTTACTGGGAGTCCGTCTGTATGCTCGTTACTTTGTGTTTTTTCCCGCCTTTTCGTGTTCGGAGTTCCAAAAAATTAATTTCAAAGGACATAATTATTATTTTTTTCTGACATATGCATAGAGCATTTTCCGAATGATACGCTTACGTGTTAAACTTGTTTAGTTGTTGCCTGTCTGTCGTTTCCGACAATGACTGCCAGATAGAAGAGGGGACAGCCGCTAGCAAGTCAAGTCAAGTCAAATGTTGTTGTTTTTTTTAAACAGGGGGCACGAGCTGGGTTACAATTGTTTATAGTAGATAAGCCTTTCCCAGGGCACATCCCCACTCTCTCGGTCAAAGGGATTCGAGGACGAGAGTTGACGTCGGCGAAGGTCCCCAAAGGCTAACCAATCCCGTTGGCTGCAGCACTAGAACCAGTGCAAACGCCCCCTAGTTAGAGTCATAGTCTTCCACTAAAGACTAAGCTGTACCATGATGAATTCCAATACTGTATGAAAATCATATAGTGTACAGCTTGCTATTGGCCCTTTGTGCAGGCAAATGCTCACACAGTGATGAAAGCCATTACGTACAGCGTAGGTGTTAACTTGCACTAGCATGGTGTAGCCACGAAAGTGCAAATAACTGGTCTGTATCTGGTTTAGGGCATCGCCAGGTAACGTATCTTATATTATAAGCTGGAAGCATCAGTAGCATCTTCTGATTACTGGTATGCCCCCCCCCCCCCCCCCCCCCCCCCCCCCCAATCAAATTGGAGAGGAGAGAGAGAGAGAGAGAGAGAGAGAGAAAGAGAGAGAGAGAGAGAGAGAGAGAGAGAGAGAGACACTTGTTTCATTGTCATTAACACCGAGAGAGATTGACAAGGAGGGGATCATAACAGAGAGAGTTAGAGACCCCCCCCCCCCGACCATCCACACTAGAAGTAATAGAACAGTAAAGCATATCAATTAAGGAAAACAACAACAAAAAAGTGGGCAATACAGTTTTTCAAACCTCTTTGCCAACTTAAAAAACACACTAAAGGACATTGAAAAATAAAATAGTTTCAACCCCCTTTTACTTAAATTTCAAACTGACCCCCCAATGTACAATTACCGGTTCAAAGTTCGATAACCCTTGACTCCCTCAGAGTCAGATCTGTTGCCTAGGGCAGACAATTACAAGGTTTTGGTGGATTCTCCGCTTTTTATGGCCCCTGATTGTCTTCCACCGCCAAAGTGGGACCATCCCTATTTTGGTGATCTCAGGTCCCTATTTAGGTGATTCAAGGGGTCCCCATCGGCTTCTTCTGAGGCAGGTGCGAGACTTCTTGGGTTGCTAAGGTGTAGTAGGCCTACTGGATCGGTATCTTGTGTGCTCCCGTAGTTCACCTGAAACGTCCCGTTTTGCCATTTCACGTTTCCCTTTTATCCCGTTTTGTCACTTGATGCTTCGCTGTTTTTGTTGTTGTTGTTGTTGCTAGTTTTTTATATATTGGGGGAAAGTTTATCGTGACTCCAGTAAGAAAACAAAAAATTGCTAAGGTGTAGGACTGGATCTAGGCCCTGTTTCTCTATGAGAGAGAGAGAGAGAGAGAGAGAGAGAGAGAGAGAGAGAGAGAGAGAGGAAGAGGGTGAGAGAGGATACAGAGGGAGAGCAGCAAAGACCAGAGAGAAATCCGTTATTTTCGCTCTGCACTTTTGCATGAAAAAGTTGTGAGAAAAGGGCAAATCCACATGAAATAGGCGATTCACAACCTTGAGTCGTTCAGAATTTTTTTTATAAGTATGCTGTATTTTGTTGTTGTTGATAAGCACCAAAAACGGACGATTTTTTAGAAAGGCCAAACGGGACAGGGTGAATCGGTATGTCACCGTGTCAGTTTGTATCGGTTCCGAGGCTACAGGTGCAAGGGGGGTGTTCTGTCTCCTGCCTCTTGCATTGTGTGTGTTCATCTTTTGTGTGCATGGATGGAGAGGGTGAACTTTGGCTGCAGCTTCTGTCAGTTTTTCAACCTCTTCTTTTCATCCCTATCCCCTTGTCTCTGTGACTACATGTCTGCCTGCCTGTGTGTTTGCCTGTCTGCCTGGTCCCTTCCCCTCCCCCCCTCCACTTCCCTCCACCCCACCCCACCCCAAGCCCCCCCACACACACAAACACACGCACATATCTCACGCACAGTGTGCTATTCGTATGGCTCACGCCAGACTCCCCCCTCCCCATTCCCTCATATTTGACCAGGCTTGAATGCCAATCACAATACAGTGGAACCTCCCTTCCAAGACCTTGAAAAATAATCCAAAATAAGGTCTTAAAGTGGGAGGGAGTTGTATAATGGAGGTCATTTTAATACGTACTAAGAAGGTCAATGTCTCAGAGAGTCTTATGGGGGGGGGGGGGGGGGGGGGGGGGGGGGGGTATAAGGGAGGTTCCATTGTATATTATTTCGTATTTGGCATTTCTCTCAGTGCACCACCTTTCTTCTATTAATGTTTAGCATGTTGTGATC
>JAGGCT020000805.1:0-5000 GCA_017654935.2 Phymorhynchus buccinoides | reverse complement strand
AAAGCAACAACTATTCTGGAAAGCTAGGCAGAAAGTTCTTCATAGCTCCATCTCTTCCAAAAGGTCTTCACACCCTATCCTTTTTGTTCTTTATACCCAACGCCATCATCAACCAGCATTCTATTCTACACACACATTTCTGCCCACCTGAGTCAATTAGATCACACACACACCTCTAACCACACAATTAAAACTCAGGTTCTCCCACACAAGCTACGGCACAGGTGTTACTTTGGACCAAACCCTTTCTTTTCAAACAGCATGTTTCCAATGTTTGCAAGGCTTGCTATCTAGAACTTCAAGAATTAGTTCCATCCGTCGTTTCCTCTCTCAGGATGCCCTGAAGACTCTAGTATGTGCTTTTGTCCTGTCTCGCTTTGACTACTGTAACTCACTTCTTGCTGGCTGTCCATCAATTCTCATCTCTAAGCTCCAACGGGTCCAGCATAATGCTGCTCGTCTCATTTTCTCGCTCCCCTAGGTACGATCATATCACTCATTGGCGGTTCTTCGTTCCAAAATTATCCTCCTTGTCTTCAAGTCACAGAGACAACATTCAGAGACTTTGGACTTGCCTTCACTGAATGATCAAGCTCCCCAGTATCTCTCTGATCTTCTTCATCTCTAGAGAGAGAGAGATCCGTCTCAAATCTGCTGGCCAACGTTCTTTTTCTTGTCAAGCACCATCTCTTTGGAATTCTCTGCCTTCTCCTCTCCGACACTCCAACTCAGTCTCCTCATTCAAAACCTCTCTTAAAACCCATCTTTTTCCTGCTGCGCCCTAAATAGAGAGAGAGAGTTTGTTTTGTGTTGTGTGACGTGGAATATGTTCTAGTCAGTCACGCCCTACAATAATGCTTCGGCTCACGTGCAGAAAAAGCAAAGTTGGTGTCAACAATTATTCTGGAAAGCTAGGCAGAAAGTGTGTGTGTGTGTCTGCGTGCGTGCGCGCGTGTGTGTTTGTGTGTGTGTGTGCGTGTGTGTGTGCGTGTGTGTTAGAGAGAGAGAGAGAGAGAGTTGCTTTGCATATGCACTGTTGGTGGTTGGTGTCACTCTTGAATGTTGTTTTTTGTGTTATCTGTTGATGAATAATTGATTGTAAAGCGCTTTGGGCTCATCTGAGGTAAAGCGCTATATAAATGTACTGTTATTATTATTATTATAGTGGGGATGCCTAGCCCAGCGGACATCCTAGTCCAGAAGAAAGCCGTCTAATCGCCTAAAAAATGAGATTGTTTGAATTTTTTATTTTTAGTTGTTGTGATTACTAAAACTTTGTAACTGGTATTGGTAGTATGATGTTTAAGAAGTATTATGGTAAAATAAATTCGCCTCTTATATTCTGATCAATATGAAGATACACGTATAACCGGTTATAGTATGATGTTTAAGAAGCATTATGGTTTTAAAAAAATCCTCTCTTATATCCTGATCAATATGAAGATAACCATTTATAATATGATGTTCAAGACGTATTATGGTAAAAAGAAAGTCGCCTCTTATATTCTGATAAATATGAAGATATAACCGTTTATAGTATGATGTTTAAGAAGCATTATGATAAAACAAAACAAACGCCTCTTATATCCTGATCAATATGAAGATACAAATTATATATAGATACTTAAGAAGCATTATGATAAAACAAAACACACGCCTCTTATATCCTGATCAATATGAAGATACAAATTATATATAGATACTTAAGAAGCATTATGATAAAACAAAACACACGCCTCTTATATCCTGATCAATATGAAGATACAAATTATATATAGATACTTAAGAAGCATTATTGTAAAACAAAACAACAAACGCCTCTTATATCCTGATCAATATGAAGACATAATTGATCAATATGAAGACATAATCATTTAAAGATATAATTTAATAATTGGTGGCGGTGGACATGAGAGTCAGTACAGTGGAAAATGTGTATGTAAGTATGCTAATTTGTCTATGTATGTATGCTAATTTGTGTATCTATGTATGCTAATTTGTGTATGTATGTATGGTAATTTGTGTATGTATGTATGCTAATTTGTGTATGTATGTATGCCAGTTTGTGTATGTATGTATGCTAATGTGTGTGTATGCACGCTAATTTGTGTATGTATGTATGCCAATTTGTGTATGTATGCTAATTTGTGTATGTATGTGTGCCAATTTGTGTATGTATGTATGCCAATGTGTGTCCGATTCTGACTTCTAGATAGCGTTGGAGGCAATTGCTACTCTGGAGGATTGGTCTGTTGTTGTTGTTGTTGTTGGGTTTTGTTGTTGTTTTTTTTTATTGTAGAGAGGTAGACTATAACGACAAGAGAAAATGAAGAAGAGGGGATAGGAAACGGAGTGGTTGTGGTGATGGGGTGGGGGTGGCAATGAGGTCGTTGAATGTCTTCTAGAATTTGTCGAATGTCTTGTCTTCCGGAAGTCGCAGAACTTAATAATAAACACCTGCCAGCATGAGAAGGTTGGGTTTTGTTCAAGCTAGAATTTGTCAAATGTCTTGTCTTCCGAAAGTCGTAAAATTTAATAATAAACACCTGCCAGCATGAGAAGGTTGGGTCTTGTTCAAGCTAGAATTTGTCAAATGTTCTTGTCTTCCGAACGTCGTAAAATTTAATAATGAACACCAGCCAGCACGAGAAGGTTGGGTTTTGTTCAAGCAAAACTAATTTCATTTTAATAGAGCTGCATGCTCATCAATCATGTTCAGAAACTAGGGGTGCCAGTGTTTTGTTTAAAGGGGACAAGAAGTAAAAAGAGATTTAGAAGAATCATGGGAAAGTGGAGAGGGGGATGGGTGGGAGTGAGGAGGGTTGTTGAGGCAGTGTCAGGTGGTTATTTTTGTCTTTTGAAGTTTGTAAGCTGCGCTATTTTACTCTCAACATAAAGTTGAAGTTGAACTTAAAGACCCACTAACCCTGCTGGATTAAGTCCCTTGGTTTTTTTCTGGGTCAGTGTGGCCCACATACAGACTTTCCTCATATACGATCGAGGCTGCTCTTTAAAGTGATGTCTCGTTTTCGTGCATGAGGAAATTTGTATGGGAGCCACACTTGGTCAAAATAAGATTTCTTACCAGCGAGAGAGGGAAACACATGAAACCCGTGATTTTTCACTCACGGACCTGGTGGGTCTTTAAGACGTGATTGATGCATCAATTTTGATGCCTGTTCACCATTCAAGGTGGTAGACTTAGACGTTATGCGCGCGTGGTGGTGCGAACAACTAAGTCAGCGGGTTAATGGTGTTTTTTTTGCAGACTTGCTTGATTATTAGATATGTTTTCTGGCATCGTAATAGAATTATATGAAGATAATTAACAATAATAGACCGAGGTCTACAAATCTTTGAGATGCCATTCCTCTGGTCACCCTCACACTTCCTAAACATAAGCAGTGACAAGCCAGAAATCAGCTTATTAACTGAACCTAAATCATTAATGAAACTGCTACACATAATAGTGTTATCCATCATGCTTCACAATATTAAAAATAGTGTCTTTTTGAAAAGTTTTCTCCCCTGGCTGTTTTTGAATTTCAACTTCAAGCGTTCTTCTCTTGATCGGGTAGCTTGGTTTCGTATTTATTTTGTGATGGATAACCACCAGTTGCCCATAGAACGGACACCTGTTTAAGGAGAAGGATCGGGGAGACGGTCAATTGGGGTGAGATGGGGGAATGGGAGGTTGGACAAGGACAGGAAGACAAGAAGATATAAAATGATGGAGAGGGTCAGTTGGCAACCGGCGTTTTCAGCGTCATTTCATCCACTACTCCATCAGCTCTGACCACTTGGCAACTGACACACAATGAAAATGACCATTGGAATTAAACCCAGACAGCTAATATTCTAGGCTGGCACGAGCTGGGAACGATCTCCACTGCTTTTAACTGACCTCCGGAGTTAAACCAGACAAGCTAATATTCCAGCCCTGCCACGAGTTCTGCTGGAACGAACCAAGTTAATCTTTCCACGCTTACAATACAAGTCTTAGCCACGGCTCACCCTCAATTAATATGCATTAACCTGTCCGAGAGGCGTGGACCAATGACAACCACATGCGTTGCACGTGCTCCGTGCCCAGAGACGTTACGTGTTTTCCCTGAAGAGGAGAAGACACTAAGGGAAAGGTAATAAGCTCGGAGACTCGAATCAGTCTAGACGGGTTCCAGTCGCTTGGGAACGCGAGGGTGAGATGGATGTAATTAAGCCAGTAATGAAGGTGATGGTGGTCCCGATAACCATCTAAATGGGGACGGTCTGGCGGCGAAAATGCTGCTCTCTTGTGTATTCCAGTCTACAGTTAGACTTCAATTTCACGAAGTTTGGGTATCTGGTTTTCTAGGTTTTCCAGTGAAGAACAACGAAGTGGTGTATAATAAATTGCATGGATGGGTGAGCTTGTGTATGAGTCTGATTTGAAAATCCGAGGGGTATACGCCTAAAAGTAGTATCACCCTTCTTTTTTTCTTTTTGTGATAGGACTTGTAGGCAAATACCTGTAACGAGGACGTAAAATGTCTCTGCTCTCACTTTGTATGCTAATTTTGTCTGAAACTCAAACTCAAACTCAAACTCAAACTTCTATTTGTCAAAGGAATTATTGACACAGAAGTAGTAAGTACATACCACGGAAGAAAGAAAATAAACAAAAAACACAAGGTAAAGTTCTGGATCTTTGCGTGTTTTCTGTTACATGCTATCTATCTGTCGCTCTGTCTGTCTGTCTGTCTGTCTGTCTCTCCTCTCTCAGTCACTCCCCCTCTCTCTCTCTCAATCTCTCTCTCTCTCTCTCTCTCTCTCTCTCTCTCTCTCTCTCTCTCTCTCTCTCTCTCTCTCTCTCTCTCTCTCTCTCTCTCTCTTTGCTGTCTGTCTGTCGCTCTGTCTGTATGTCTGTCTCTCCTCTCTCAGTCACCACCCACCTATCTCTCATCTCTTTCTCTCTCTCTCTCTCTCTCTCTCTCTCTCTCTCTCTCTCTCTCTCTCTCTCT
>JAGGCT020000804.1:0-25000 GCA_017654935.2 Phymorhynchus buccinoides | reverse complement strand
TAATGTTTCTCCTTTGAGCTCATCCAAAATCGGATTGTGTCGGCTGTACCTTACGCATTATGGCCATATGTCCCTGGGAACGCAGAAGAAGGAGAAGTTTGCTGAACTCTAAAGAACGTGTGCTGTTTCTTTGTTGTTTGAAGTTTGTAGTACGTGTAGTATATTGATGTCTTTAGTTTATTTGTTTATTTTTTTGCTAGTTTTTTAAATGTGTTTGACACAAAACAGAATCGCAGCGAGAACTGAACATTCCTGCTCAGATTGTGGAGGAGGCTGAACCAGCCGATGTGGATGGTTAGTGTTTTACTGTTTGTGTTTATTGGTAATGCTTAGATATGCGCGACTCTCCCTCCCTCGTTGTTTGACTTTGTAGTACGCGTAGTCATCTTCATGGTGCAGTAGTTAATTTGCCACCAACTTCGAGGCGCACCGTTTCGAGAAATGTGTTTGAGGCACGCAAGATCAGCCTAAACAGTCAGCTCTGCAACCCCGACACATTCCCCCCCCCAACTCAGATTCCTGTCCTCACTGTCAGAGATCCTTCCTGATCGTGGCCTGGTTAGTGTTTTAACTGTTCCAGCATTTAGATTGGTAACTGCTGAGATATGGTCATCATCCCTCGGGACGGATAATCCGATTTAGATAAGATTAATCTTCATGTTGATAAATATGAGAAGGAGACATGAAACTACTATCACTGCTATTACTACAGTGGAACTATATTACAGTGGACCTTCATTTGAGGTTATGCAAGATCCGCCTATTTTAATAGCTTACAAAGAAAGGCAGATGTCCCCCCAACTCTTTCTCCTGTCCTCACTCTTATAGAGATCCTTCCTGGCTCGTATTTTTAATCACTTACAAAGAAGCGAATGTCATCAGAGAAGTAGATTTATGTGGGAGGGAGTCTTAAATGTTGAAGTCTTATAATGGAGGTAATCCCTTAATACTTGCAAAGAAGGGAACGATGTCTCAGATAAGTAGGTCTTATGTGGGAGGGATCTTATAATAAAGGTATTATAAGAGGAGGGGTCTTATAAGGGAGGGATCTTATAAGGGAGGTAACTTTTAATACTTACAAAGAAGGGCAATGCTCATATATGTGGGTGGAGTCTTATATTACAGTGGACCTTCATTTGAAGGTTATGTAAGGGAGGGAGGTAATTTTAATACTTACAAAGAAGGGCAATGTCTCAGAGAAGTAGGTCTTATGTGGGAGGGAGTCTTATAATGGGAGGTCTTATAAGGGAGGGGTCTGATAAGGGAGGTAATTTGTAATACTTCCAAAGAAGGGCAATGTCTCAGAGAAGTAGGTCTTATGTGGGAGGGAGTCTTATAATGGGAGGTCTTATAAGGGAGGTTCCACTGTATTACAGTACTGCTACTAGCAGCGGCAATGAAGCTGATGATAGTGATGATTATGATGATAAGAATAATCATTATTATGATGATGTATGTGATAATGATGGTGATGATTACGATAATGTTGATTATAAAAATAGTGATAATAGTAATGGTAATATTTATAATTTTATTTTATCAATCATAATGATAAATCTTTTTTTTTTAAAAGACCAATGAAAAAGTATGAGGTCAACTTACGCATAACATTTGGTGGTTCAAAATGAATGGTGATGTCACTGAGATGTGTGCGCGCCATTGACATAAGATTATCGTCCTTGCCTGTCATGAAGTAGTAGTTTATAGCCACAGAAAATTATCTGCTCCTGACTTGTCACTAGGTGGCATAGGCAGTTCAGGCCTAAAATTATCGCCCTTTCGTGTCGGGAAGAAGTAGTATAAAAACCCATTGTCGAGAAGTTTCTTGACTCATTTAGCTCTTTGCATTACAACGTTTGGGAAAATTATGTTTGTTTGTTCATTTTTGTCGACTTGAACACTTTAAAGCTAGATGTGTGTGTTTCCAGCCTACTCCACCAGGACGGGTGACACACTGGCTGCTACAACAGACATAGATCTGGATCAGGTCAGTAAAAAAAGGGTTTGGTTTTCACTTTTGTAAGTTGTGGCCACTTCATTGATTTGTTGAATTGCTTGTTGCTTTCATGCGCACGAAAAAAACCCATCCTGTAAGGGGAGACTATATTATTTTTTGAAAGAAGCTCAAAGTGTTGTATCTTAAGTATTGGAACATTCTAATGCCTTATGGTTATATCCTACTTATTTGAACTTTATAATCCTGTGCTAGCAAGCGAAAAGTTTACAAGTGTCTATCCCACCCCTCCCCAAGTTGTCAAAGTCCATTTGCAAAGCAAGCTGCTGCTTCTTCTTCTTCTTCTTCTTCTTGCCACACTAAATGTTTAGTCCGGTCCAGTGGATGAAGGTTAGTATAGTATAGTATAGTTGTGCAGTGTATATGGGCCGCAAGGCCTGTTGCTGATCTTTTGATCAGGAAACTAACTAGCCTAACTTTGGGCTACAACCTAGCAATCTTTTGATTGCTCTTATTTCTACGACTGTTCACACGGGCGGTCTGCAGCAGACACACTGGCTGTGGCACGCAGCGGGTGACTCACGTTGCTACAATACATATAGTCCTCGAGGACCTTGTCTATTCTGTTCTTGAAACTGTTTAGTGACCCGGAATTCACAATAGCACCATCAAGATTGTTCCATGTGTCCACTTCTCTCATCAAGGTTGCAGTCAACTGTACTGAAGCAAGATCAAGAGAATTTATTTGTGCTTCTACTAATCATCTTGGGTCATGCAGTTATATAGATCAACCGATGCAAGCCTTCCATGGCACGACAGGCAATCAGAACAAGCCAATTACAGACTTATTTAACTCTTCGTCGTTTGTGGGATGGAGAGGGATGGGAAATAAGAGTGTAGGTGGGATGTTGAGGGGATCTTTTTTTCCATATAATTTTACATTTTGACATTTTTGTTAAGTTTCTGAGAAGTTGGTGTTTTGGTTTGTTGTTGTTTTTTTCTTTCGGTGTTGACATATGTACTCATGTCTGTATTTCTCGTTGGTTGCAGGTGGCGCCCCCTGTGAAGGAGGAGGTAACTGGAGGGGAGAAACTGGAGGAGGAGGGGGGAGAAGAGATGGAGGAAATATTAGATATCCACCAGGTGTGTATGTCTGTATGCATGTCTGTGTGTGTGTGTCTCTGTGAGTGTGTCTGTGTGTGTATCTTCTCTGAGAGAAATGAGACAGAACAAGAGGTTACTGCATGGATATGCGTTATACCCCCCCCAAAAAAAAAAAAAAAAAAAAAATCAAACCGTTTGTTTTGTTTCGTTTTGTGCAAAAATTGTCATGCTTAATGCATACATTTCTGACTTTTGGTTGTTTCAAGAAAAATAAAAAATGTCACCCCCAATCGCAAAACAATTGCCTACGTTGATATTGTCTGTTTGCAAAGTAGAGGATGGATAGACAGAATACCGTATTTTACCGACTATAAGGCGATACTTTTTTCCTAGACTGAGACCCCTGCGCCTTATAATGCGACTGATAATATAGTAAGAAACTATAATAACAAAATCCTATTAGATAATGGCCTTTATCATGACTGTGATTAATTATTCAACAAAGATAATTAGCTAAAAAAAAGTTGATAAGATACAGCTTAACCCTTTCACCGCCAATGTCGCATTTATGCACCACAATGATTTAACACCCATGTCACTAAAAGGCATCAAACCAGGGTCTGTTATCCATCCAAAGACGATATTCTCTTAAGTTTTGGAGGCAAGGATAAGCCTTACTTTAAATATTTTTTATAAGAAGAATACCCAATATTACAGACAGATTTTATTCTCTACCCAGGTAAATTTAATGGGAAGTTTTCGCATCTAGACCTTTACCGAATGTTGTTGATTCCCCAGGCCTGGCAGGATCTGATGGCCCCTCCGGAGGCGACGTACGAAGAGATTCTGGGCGTGACGGGGGACCCCCTGGACTTCCACACCCGGGGCATACCGGGGCCTGCCACTGGAGACCGGCCCAACGTCAACTCCACTGCCGTGTCTTTCCTCTCCTCTTGGGCCCCTGCTGGCCTCGACAGCAAGGTGGGGGAGAGAATGTGAATGTGAATGCGAAATTTTAAAAGTGTTTCAGATTTTCATTCCATATGCTTTCTTCTGTTACAGGAAAATATAGGGTTTTCTATGGGGAATAATATTATCTCAAGAAACCCATGACCAATTGTGTAAACGTTTAAGACTATTTTTTATTTATTTTTTTATGTAAAGAAATTGTCATGCATGGATTCTTTCACCATTTAAGTAAAACATTGTCATTCACATTGTGTGTTGAAGCCCAAGGGAGGCAAGGCCAGGTCTTCGGAGCCCCCTACCCGCAACATCCACCATTTCTGCAAGATGACCTCCGAGTTCCAGCTGCCCACGGAATTCAGAAACACCGGCCGCAAATATCACGCCCCCGACCTATACAGAGGGGTGTTTCCTTATCAGCCTTATAGAGTGAGTAGTGGAGAGAGAGAGAGAGAGAGAGAGAGAGAGAGAGAGAGAGAGAGAGAGAGAGAGAGAGAGAGAAATATCATGCCCCTGACCTCTACAGAGGGGTGTTTCCTTATCAACCTTATAGAGAGTAGTGGAGAGAGAGAGAGAGAGAGAGAGAGAGAGAGAGAGAGAGAGAGAGAGAGAGAGAGAAAATGTCAGCCCCTGACCTCTACAGAGGGGTGTTTCCTTATCAGCCTTATAGAGTGAGTAGTGGAGAGAGAGAGAGAGAGAGATAAATATTACGCCCCTGACCTCTACAGAGGGGTGTTTCCTTATCAGCTTTATAGAGTGAGTAGAATAGAGACAGACTGACAGACAGACAGACAAATATCACACCCCTGACCTGTACAGAGGGGTGTTTCCTTATCAGCCTTATAGAGTGAGTAGAATAGAGACAGACTGACAGACAGACAAACAAATATCACACCCATGACCTGACTTGCACATTCCGACAGTCAGAACCAAATTCTTTGGTCAGCGAGCTTTTGCCTTACAAGGCCCTTCTCTCTGGAACTTTCAATGTCCACCATTCCCAGTCAGCCAGCTCTTTCAAATCCTCCACAAAACCCCTTCTCTTTCAGCTCACATAAACACCATGTCTTGTATCCTGTCGTTATATATGCTTATTCTGAAAGGATCATGCGTGTGCGTGTGTGTGTGCACACGTGTTTGGGGGTACTTGTGAGTGTGTGTGTGTGTGTCTGCATTCTGAGAGATCTATGAAAACTGGGTCAGCTTGAAGTCTATGAAGGGGAGGGTGGATACGGGGGGTGGAGGTGGGGGGGGGGTGGTTAGTGTAAGAAAATGCCTCTTGCATGGAAAACGCTTTGTTTTAATGGTGGAGATTCTGGTGGAGAGTGAATGGGGTGGTGGTGGGGGAAGATGTGACGTAAATGTAGTTATCGTTTCTTGTTGTTTCCTTATGATTAGTGTATCTTTCATTTTTTCTCAGGTTTTTTAACTCTTTTGTGAAGCGCTTAGAGCCCCGTAAGGAGAATATTAATTAGACCATAATTTTGCCTCTGACTTTGCTTTTGTAGTGGTTTGTTGTGGGCAAACCAATCGGTGTAGAGAGTTTTTCTGTATAAAGTGTATATATATTAAAAAGTCTGATCTACCCCTTCCCTATGTCTAAAACCTGAAGTAAAAACCTTGTAATCTTCTTTCATTTCTCCTTTTGTTTATGTACGTTTTGTTTGTGTGTATGGCTGGAGTGATTTGCAAGTTTTTTAAAAATAATTCAAAATCGTTGCGATGCGAATGAGTTAATATTATATCATCGACCGTTTCAGTTCCAGGAGGAGAGTCTGCACCTGATGGAGGAGGTGGAGGAGGGGAGGAGGAGGAAGGAGGAGGAGGCGGGGAGGAGGGGGGACGCGCTATCGGCGGCTGCCCAGCGTGTGGTGGACGAAGCGAACAGGACCGACTCTGCCAGTGTGTCTCTGGAGGACTGGAAGGCTAAGGCAGAGAAAGTGGTGAGTGAGATTGTGCTTACCCAGGGCTCTATGAAGCACTAACATTCTCAAGGACCCTCTAAAAGAATGTGCAGGGGGTCCCAGGGATGCACTAGAAAAATTATTTTTAGCATTCGCAAAGCCACTGGGACCCTCTATCCCGCCTCTAGGACCCTCTATACTGTAAGTGAAGGAGTCCCTGGGACCCCTTGTTTTGCGGGACGATTGGGAGCCCTGCTTACCAGTCAATTTTGTGACTGCTGTCATTCCAATAAGAATTGGTCAGAAATAATTAAAGGGAGTAATTTTCATGGTGTGTGGGAGTGATCTCACCTAATTCAATCGATCAAACAGAGGAAGTTACTCTACCTTCAGGTAGATCCCCAACCCTCGCTTCGTGTGTTTGAGGAGACATACAGCATGTAGAACGCAGTGCATCTTTCTAAATTTGATGTCATTTATATTCTTACGTCACAGTTTGCAAGTTCTATCACTTGGTAGCAACTGGCCATCCCTTACTTTTTTCTAAAAAAAAAAATTTGCAAGTCGCTGACTCGCAACCTGCGGTTTCAAGCTTCGACGCCATTGTTGCATTGTTGCTATGGTATTTGACCAAGTATTGGAGGTAAACAACTCTAATTTTCACAAAGTGCTCTCCCCTAATTTTTATTCTGAAAATCGTCTATTCTAAAGCTGTGTCAGACCAATTGACATAGGCTAGAACACCAATGCTACATCAAAATGTTATTCTCTGCATAGTTATGGGGGATTGTCTTTAGCCATGACAAACTCCTAGCATAACATTATCAGTCTAAAAAATCCTCAGAAGTTGGAGTGCGGCTGCCCACGTGGCGGGGTAATCAGAAGCTGTCGCACAAGTAATGTTCTCATCCCTAGCTGGCGCATTTCCACCATAGTGTTCACAGGGTTCATACAGGATCCTTGAAAACTGGAAAAGTGACGTGGGCTTGAAAAGTGCTTGAAAAACAGCAATGGCCCCAAAACTGAAAAAGTCCTAGAATTTTCAAAATCTTCTGACCATGTCCTTAATCTCAATCCATCAAAGTGAAAATCTGTCCTCCACAAAAACATATTGAAGGATAAAACTACATTCAAATAAAAAAAACACCAAACTTCCAAGGTCATGTCGCGATCATAGCAGACGACATTTGCTTGAGTTGTCTGCCGAAGAAGTTACTTCCGTCTTCCGGTAAAATGGGGAAAGGAGACTGCATATGCAAAAATAACTTTGACATCGCCAGCATGGGCGAGAGTGCTTTAAAAAGCCATTGTCAAGCCAGAAGCACAAGCAACTCGGGCGGGAACGAAACCGACATTGACCGGTGTGCCCGATTTGAGTCCTTGAAGTTTAGCAAACTGGTCCTGGAAAAGTCCTGGAATTTGTTTTAGCACAGATTTGTATGAACTGGGAAACATCATTTATTTCCTCATTTAGGCCGTGTACACACATAAGCGGACATTCCATGCGGAAACCCGTACGCAGTGCATAAACATGTGAAACAAAGAAGGGAAAAGATTTGCGCCTGTGTCCAAATTTCCCCTACATGCGTAAACTTTTATCCTTCTTTCTTCCACTTATTTAGGGTTTTCCGTACGGAACTTACGCGTCTAATGTGAACCCAGCCTTACTCCGTAAAGAATGTTCACAAAACAACGTTCTCTTCATTTTTGTTGTTGGTTGGTCCAGCTCTCTCACGCGGGCGTGACCATCACGGGCCGGAGACTGGAGCCGGGAACGAAGGGGAAACACATAATGTATTTCCTCGTTTACTCCGTAAAGTATGTTCACAAAACAACGTTTTTTTCAATTTTTTTGTTTTGGTTGGTCCAGCTGTCTCACGCGGGCGTGACCATCAGGGGCCGGAGACTGGAGCCGGGGACGGACGAGTCCCGCGTGTACTGGGCCCCGGCTCCCCCCAAGCTGGAGGTGGCTCCGGCCAAGGTGCGCCACATGCTGTTCCCCGACTACCAGCCCGGGGAGGTGGACGAGTTCGGGAGGCTGGTCCTCACCGCCCCCGAGGAGCCAGAGAGCGAGAGCGAGGAGGAGGAGGAGGAGGAGAGCCCCGAGGAGATGGAGATGAAGATGCAGATGGAGCGGTGAGTTTTGTTTTGTTGATCGGCGTGACCTCCTCCACCCCGAAAAATAATAAGAATAAGAATAATAGCACATTTATATAGCGATAAAGTGGAGTTTTGATTATCTTATTTGATTCAAGTTCTTTTTCTTTGTAGCGTATTTTTCGGACTGTAAACTTCCTCTAATCTGCGACTCTCTTTGACTCTGCCTTTTCCCTTTGCTTACTGTCATCTACTATCTTTCTGCCTTTCTGGTCCATTCTCCTGCCTTTGTACAAAAGTTGTCCCTAGCATAAGACAGACATGCTCGGCCTAACAATTTCTTAGTTAAATGCACACCAGCAGCATGACGCATCTGTGTTTCTAGGACAGGAGACTGTCCGAGTGTTGGAAGAAGGAGAAGACTGATTGACTGACTGACTGATTGATTGATTATTGATTGATCTTTCAGGACTCTGGGCCGACAGCACCAGTCGTGTGAGGACCTGACCCAGCTGATGAAGATGGAGATCAAGAGAGAGGAGGTGATTGACTGACTGACTGATTGACTGACTGATTGATCTTTCAGGACTCTGGGCAGACAGCACCAGTCGTGCGAGGACCTGACCCAGCTGATGAAGATGGAGATCAAGAGAGAGGAGATGATTGATTGATTGATTGATCTTTCAGGACCCTGGGCAGACAGCACCAGTCGTGTGAGGACCTGACCCAGCTGATGAAGATGGAGATCAAGAGAGAGGAGATGATTCAGGACGGGATGCTGGACGCCCACACCTACCGTCCCTTCATCACGCCCCCACCCACCCCCGATGAAGAACCGGGTAAATAGTGCGTCCCATAATGCACGTTTTGCGCGTCCCTGAAGCACTAAAATCCTGAAGGGACCCTTTAACCCCTTGATTGCCAGAGGAAATTAAAGAAAATTAAATTGTACAAGTCATGCCATGACAAAGACAACTGATAGAGCCAATCTGGCAAAATGGTCCGGGGATATATCTCTCTTGACTGTGTTAGAGCAAAAGCCAGCACATCAGTGATGTCATAAAGACAGAGAGGGAGAGGAGTCCCTCCCTCTATCTCTCTCTCTTTATCCCCAACTAAGAATATAGAGAGGATTAGCCCCACTCGAGCTTTATGCCACCTGGCGGTGAAATCAGCCAGCTAAGTTGACCATTGATGGAACAGCCAAACGGTAGGGAGATGCAAAGGGAGGCAATAACAGGCCTGTGACTGCTTGTCGCCAGATTCCATTAAAAGAAATGAATGTCATCTAGGGGAGAGGGGAATAGGGTCATAGACCCAGTATGAGGGAGAGAGTGTGGGCTTAGAATGCACAAAACAAGTGCATATCGTTGGTGAAATTAAAAAACTTGTATCTCGATTTTTTTTGGTTGTGAGTTCGATACATTGTCAGCTCTCTAATTTTCCCCGCCACCTTCCACCATAAGCTTGTATCTCTAACGACTTTCTATCCGGGGTAAATGAGGTTGTGAAAATAGAAGAAAAACTCGTAAGTCCCAAATTCAGATCTACTTAAGGACATAAACCTCATATCTTCGTTCTTTTTAAGTCTAAAAAAAAAAAGATTTCAGTAATTTTAACGAAATGCAGGACTAAACTCGCAATGTCTTGAACAACATATTCATCATAGTTAATCAATTGTGGTCAACGCGGTTAATTTTTAAAACAGTTTTCTCATTTTTCTCAAAACTACCAAAATTGAGATACAAGTTTTTTTTAATTTCACAGACGATATTTTGTATAAGTGGACATCAATGTTATACACAGTGTTTGCTTGCGAGTACAGTTACCATATTTTTCGGAGTATAAGGCACATCTCGTTATAAGGCGTACCCACCAAATTTTACACAAATTTAAGATTTTTCTACAATACTTTCTTACTATGTTACTAGTCTTATTATAAGGCGTAGGGATCTCGGTCTCGTGGGAAAAAAGTATTGCCTTATAGTCCGAAAAATACGGTAATGCTTGTTTTAAAGACCCCCCACGTCACGTATCACATTCCCTCTTATGCTAGGAAGCTTACGATTTCTTACCTGCTGTAAGAGGGAAAACATGTGAAAACCCAATTATCTGTTTAAAGATCCCCCACGTCATGTACCACATTCTCTCTTATGCTAGGAAGCTTTCTTACGATTTCTTACCAGCTGTAAGAGGGAAAACACAGGAAAACCGTGATTTTGACACGTGACGTACAGATAATAGTTAAAAAGACGACGAAAAAAACAGATACTTCGTCCATTTCTTAACACTGAGATGCTTGTTTCCAACAGTGAAAATCGACCCGCGCACTGGCAAGCCTGACCCCAAGGCCGTGGGCCGAGTGGATCCCAAGACGGGCAAACTGGATCACAAAGCATCCAAGGACTCGGGAAAAGGCGGGAAACCAGATCCCAAAGGGTCAAAGGAGGCGGGAAAAGCTGGGAAAACGGATCCTAAAGGATCCAAGGAGAAAGGGAAGGGGAGGAGGAGGGGGAGGAGGAGGACGAGGAGGGAGAGAAAAAGAAGGCCAAGATTCTGGGCCCTTACGACGACGTGCTGTTCCGCCCTGTGTACTTCCCCCCGCCGAGGTAAGGCTGAGAGGGAGTGGGAAATGAAAGATTTGTAGCTGTTGACAACGCGCTGTTCTGCCCTGTGTACTTCCCCCCGCCGAGGTAAGGCTGAGAGGGAGTGGGAAATGAAAGATTTGTAGCTGTTGACAACGCGCTGTTCTGCCCTGTGTACTTCCCCCCGCCGAGGTAAGGCTGAGAGGGAGTGGGAAATGAAAGATTTGTAGCTGTTGACAACGCGCTGTTCTGCCCTGTGTACTTCCCCCCGCCGAGGTAAGGCTGAGAGGGAGTGGGAAATGAAAGATTTGTAGCTGTTGACAACGCGCTGTTCTGCCCTGTGTACTTCCCCCTGCTGAGGTAAGGCTGAGAGGGAGTGGGAAATTAAAGATTTGTAGCTGTTGACGACGCGCTGTTCCGCCCTGTGTACTTTTTCCCGCCGAGGTAAGGCTGAGAGGGAGTGGGAAATGAAAGATTTGTAGCTGTTGACAACGCGCTGTTCTGCCCTGTGTACTTCCCCCTGCTGAGGTAAGGCTGAGAGGGAGTGGGAAATTAAAGATTTGTAGCTGTAGACGACGCGCTGTTCCGCCCTGTGTACTTTTTCCCGCCGAGGTAAGGCTGAGAGGGAGTGGGAAGTGAAAGATTTGTAGCTGTTGACGACGCGCTGATACTTATTTCCCAAGATGGGGACAGATAAGGCAATACTTTTTTTCTAGACTGAGACCCCTGCGCCTTATAATGTGACTGATAATATAGTAAGAAACTGTAAAACTAAATCTGAACTTGTGTAAAATTTGGGGTGTGCTCCTTATAATCAGGTGCGCCTTGCAGTCCGCACAATACGGTGCTTGTATTCTGCTGGACTTGAGAAGTTGAGGACCTCTGACTGTTTTCAGCTTAGGACCACTAAGAACTCATTTTAGTAGCAAGTCAATTTAATTAATTAGGACAAGTCTCTCAGTCTGTGACTTGAAAAGTAATGCCAATACCAATTTGTTGTTCTATCTTGGAAGTTTACAAAGGCAATATAATAAATTTACAAGGCTTATGAGACTCAAACTGTCTCTGTCTCATTTTAACTGTCTGTCTGTCTCGTTATCTCTCTCTCTTAAGTTGCCCTACTGAATATTATATGTGAATCAACTTTTAATATTTGCTGTTGGCTTCAGACGCAGTCATTCCCTACCACGACTTTTGGCGGACCTTGATGACACTCTGATGGTGCCTCTGGACTTCAATGCTGCTATGGAGGAGGTGTGTGTGTGTTGCGAGGAGAGAGAGAGAAACATATCGATGGCTTGGAGTCCAAACGGACTATCTTTTGTTCAATAATAGGTCAAAGGACTATCTAAAGATAGTCCGTTTTGACTCCAAGCCATTGCAATATTGTGTAGATAGAGAGGGAATTAGGTGTGTGTTGTGAGGAGAGAGTGTGTGTGTGTACATGTATAATATTATGTGATTGAATTGTTTTCAGTGTCCATGTTTTTTAATTTTCAATCAAGCTTTCACCTTTCCTTCACACGACGTTTTGTTTTGCGGTGTTCAGATCAAGGAGCAGCGACAGTTGATCGACAAAGCCAAGCGACAACGGCGTCTGCAGGATGCAGAGGAGGAGTTGGCTTCCATGCAGGAAACCCAGAGGGTAACGGAATCTGACAACATGCCATCACACGCCTTTATTACATCCATTTCCCCCATGGGGATACCTGGGGGTGTTTCGTACTAATAGTTCCCCAACCTTCTGGAAGTTCTCTGTGCTTGTAGCTTCCTCTGATCTGTCACTCTCTTTGACTCTGCCCTTTTCCCTTGTTTACTGTGATCTACTTTAGATTTTTCTGCCTTTTTCATCCACTCTCCTGCCTTTTTTTTCTAGAAACTCTTCCAAAGATTTTCTCCTGCCGAAGTCGGACATGCTAGACCTAACTATTTCTTAGTTAGGCGCATAGCGGCAGCATGACACGTCTGCGCTCATAGGACAGGAAACTGTCTGAGCCATCGACGAAGAAGAACTACACCATTTTGCGTCTCCCACAGAACCATAGCAAAGAACAGTGTCAAAGAGCAATAAGTCTTGAGAAACTCCAGGGAGAAGCAAAGAACAATAACTCTGGTGATTGCGTTTATCCTATAAAAAGCTCTAGGGGCTAGTGTGGAGTGTCTGCCGATAGGACGTTAAAATCACCACCTTCCAGTATGGAGTGTCAGAATGGAAGGTATGTGTGCGTGCGTGCATGCCTCTGTGTGTGTGTGTGTGTGAACCTTCAAACTATGTCCTTTATTTTATTTTATCATGCACTTTAAATTGCTTATTAAAGACACACTGATGCACCACGATTAAGTCCCTTGTTTTTTTCTGGGTAGCTGTGACCCACATACAAATGTTCCTAACTTCAAATTGAGGCTGCTCTTTAAAATGATGTTTCGTTTTCAATTTGGGGACATTCATATAGGAGTCAAATCTGGTCAAAACAAGATTTCTTACCGGCTATAAGAGGGAAAGCACGTGAAACCCGTGATTATGACACATGACCTGGTGGATCTTTAAATAATATAAACAGAAACTTACCATTTTTCTGGATTACATTAGAATTATGAACATCAGTAGGTGTGATGTTTATTATATCATGTTTCACAGTTTGGGGCCCAAATCATTCATGAATCCTATCTTGATCACCGTTTATTGTCATTCAAAATGTCTTCTTTTGGATACATTTTCCTATCATTTTTAGTTTTACTTTTATTAACAACCCTTTCATTTCAGAGCCAGGCAAAACCAGAGCCTCCTCCCAGAGTGGACATTCTTCGGATTTCTCGCACTCCGAAGAAAGGTCAGGGTCTTTTGTCTGTCTGCCTGTCTGTATCACTGTTTGTTTGTCTGTATTTGGTATCTATGTATTCATTTCATTTTCATAGAGATGTATGGTGAGGATACGTGAACCAGTTTGTTAGAAATGTTTGTACGAATGGTGAGTGAAAAGTGCATTGAGTTGCTTTGCAAGATTATGCGCTATATAAGCACTATTAATTATTATTATTATTTATTATTAATTTTTTGTGTGCTGTCCCATCTTTTGAGCCGTTCAGTGGCGTTGCTCCCACGCCGCTCATTCCACGTCCCAACTCGCAGCCACACCCCTGCACCTTAATATACATTCACACACAATATTACGTCTACATATCCAGACACACACCCACACAAGCCTAAGCAATAAAGAGGAGAAGAAGGAAAAGAAAGAGATTGTTTCTCCACTCTGATCACCCTGGTAAGATGTTTCCATTTCTTCTCCTTTTCCCCTTCATGCAGTTTGAATGTAACAAAATTTAGCCTTGGTGGAGGAATTTAACCCCTTCAGGGCTCCCAGGGACCCCCATTTGGGGGTTTATGAAGTACTAGAATTCTAAAGGACCCTCTAAAAGAATGTGCAGGGGGTCCCAGGGATGCACTATAAAAATTATTTTTAGCATTCACAATTTCATTGGGACCCTCTATCCGTCCTCTAGGACCCTCTACACTGTAAGTGAAGTGAGTCCCTGGGACCCCTTGTTTTGCGGGACGATTGGGAGCCCTGCCCTTGACTTCCACCAACATATTAGTACTGACCTGATGACATCACTGATAACGTCATCTGATGAAGAGGAATAACCCTGATATGTTGGCTTTTGCTCTAACACAGTCAAGAGATCCATATCCCCAGACCATTTTGCCAGATTGGCTCTATCAGTTGTCTTTTTCGTGGCATGATTTGCCCAATGGTTTTTATTTTAATTTTCTTTGGCAGTCAAGGGGTTAAAGCCCGGATTTAATACTCCCTCCCCTGCCTCACCCCCCACCCCCCTTGTCCCTCCCATAACCCATCCCACCTCTCCCTGCTTTCCCCTCCCCATTCGCCCCCCCCCCTTCCCCTACCCCTTTGAGGATGATCATCTGGGCAGCCACTTCATTTTGACTGGCTATTAGTAAAAACCTCTTTTTTTACAGTATCAGAGTCTTCACAAAGTTGAAGTGGGATACTCTATGAAAGAAGAAGAAGCAGCACATCATATTGTAGTTAAGTTTACGTCTGGTTTTCACAGTGCATGCTTTTGAGGGAATGCGTTCTTTGCTACCGTAGCGGCCCCCGGGGACAAGCCCCGACCGGCACAGACCCAACCTTCACTGCCACTTTTTGCTAGGGATGGATGGATGGAATTAGAATGAGAGGGTGGTGAGCTCCCGCTTGAAGTGTACCAAGCTGGGAGCCTCTGCAGCAGCTGCTGGAAGGGAATTCCAAACAGGAACAGTTCTGGAGCAGTTCTTGTATGTCTATTGGCCACTGCAACTAGGGTTATTAACGCCCTTGACAGCGAGATTTAAGCCCTTGTTGGTCAGTATCCAAAAGGGCATTCACTCTTGCAAAAGGCAGCCATTCAGTTGCTTCAAATAGGGTTATTGGCAAGAGCTACTCAAGCATCTACCAAGGGCATTCACTCTTGCAAAAGGTGATCGTTGCAGTGGCGATATTGATAAAGGCGCATTCGCTGAAATATCCAGTTGTTTTGTTGTCTCTTGTGAATGCCATAATGTCATTTCACACTTGTTGTGTGCTTGTTTGTTTGTTGTATGTTCTAGTGACATTGCAGTCTGTTTCAGGTTTTTGTTTGTTTGTTTTTTGTTGTGACAGAGGATGAACTGACGCCTGCTGAAAAGGCTCTCCTGGCAGGAAGGAACTACGTCATTCTCCCCAAAAAGTAGGTGGTCTTCTTCACTTTGCTTCTTTGGATTGTGCGTCTTGATGTTTTCTTTGGGTGTGTACATGCATTACACTGTGTGTGTGCAGGGCTCCCAGGGACCCCCATTTGGGGGGCTATGAAGTTCTAGAATTCTAAAGGACCCTCTAAAAGAATGTGCATGAGGTCCCAGGGATGCACTATAAAAAGTCTTTTTAGCATTCACAATGTCACTGGGACTCTCTATCCCACCTCTATGACCCTCTATGCTGTAAGTGAAGGAGTCCCTGGGACCCCTTGTTTTGCGGGACGATTGGGAGCCCTGGTGTGTCTGTTTGCAAGGGAGTTTGCGTCTTATGTGTGTGTTGTAAATGTGTCTGTTTCAGTGTGTGCACGCTTCATAAATGCATGGGTGTTTTTTTTTTACCCCATCAGTATGCTTATATTAATGTTATTTATATGCTACATGTTTAGTAATAATAATAATAATAATAATTTTATTTCATATAGTGCTTAAATCCATACAGTAGTATGCTTGATGCGCTTTACAAAAGCAACATGATAACATGAAAAACATACGGTAATAACTATCAACAAGATCGTTATACTACCCACATTCCGATGCAAAGAAATAAAGTAACAAAGATAACATGATTCTTACTCACAAAACTAATGAACTTTGCACACCAGCTAGGTCATCATACTGGCAAATGGACATAAGCAAACTCAACCCCGCAAATAATTACAGGTATTTTAGCAAAACAATGAGGAATTTGAAGCTAACGTTCACACACACATCTCAACATATTTATGGTAGTCTTAGCTCAACAATGACATGTTCAAAAATTAGTACGAATGAGAGAATGTAAAAACAGGCTCGGACTAAATTTTCGTCCTTGTAAAATGAAGTGTCTCAAGTCAGAGTGTCTTTGCAATGTTTTGTTTTCTTGAGTGGGAGATGATGTTTCTTTTTTTACGAAATGAACTTATTTACTTTATTTAATCTATGTGGTATATTATCATATTGTGTTTATTGTATTCACATTCATTTAGATAATTCAGTGACAGAGAAGGGCTCAATAGCCTTTTCAGCCAATGAATCTGCTCCTTTAATGGAAACGAATGTAGACATTTACATATTATTTTTGTTTTCACATATTTCTTTTTCAAAGGAAGAAGAAGCCGAGGGTGAAGCGCCCCCTGGATCTGGCTCGGCTGGAAGCAATCGAGAAGTTTCTGTCGATTCCGCCCAACAAGCTGACACGACACAACTCCCTGCCCAAACTGAAACGAGTGGTGGAGAGGGAGCTGAGAGTTCCACAGTAAGAGAGAGAGAGATTGAGAGAGAGACAGAGAGAGAGATTGAGAGAGAGAGAGAGACAGAGAGAGAGAGAGACAGAGAGAGAGAGAAGTTTTTGTTGATTCCGTCCATCAAGCTGACACGACTCAACTCCCTGCCTAAACTGAAACGAGTGGTGGAGAGAGAGCTGAGAGCTCCAAAGTGGTGTGTGTGGGCGGGGGGGGGGGGGGGATTGGAAGGCAGAGGGCATTAGAGGAATAAGCAAGTCTGTGAGGGAAAACCATGCTCCTAAAATCAGGAGTGAAAGAAACAGACTTCCAGGGTAAGACAGTAACTTTTTTTGCAACCTGCCCTGGGGGCAGGTAGACACATTTTTTATCTGCCCCCCAGTTTTAGCCACCTGCCCAATAAATGAATGTGCCATGAGTGAAAAAGCTAGTAGAAAAAGTCTTCATGATTGGCCATCTTGTCACACAGCTCCTTAGGAATGACATAATTATTTTTTTTGACCCATGATAAGCAAAATGTTATCTTGACATTGTTAGAATCTGCAGTGCAGAAATAAAACGTTTATCTTGCAAAAACCACAATTACTCAGTGACACACACTACACGGAACAAGGAAAGGAAATGTCATGAAAGCTGAAAGTTCCTCTTCCGTGTGTTCTTCTCATACTCCTCCTTCTCAGCCTTTCGTTTTTCACCCACACTCTGTTGTTTCTGTTTCGTGGATGACCCCACAAAACCCAACAGTGGTTTGTTTTGATTTCTTCTTGTCAGAACCCGAAGCACATGTCATAATATCGTCTGCCATTTTGCCAAAGGCTGTCTGCAATTGACTGGCTAAGTATGCTTTATTCTGATTGGATAATGAATTTTCTTTAGCCAATCGTCTTGCTCGATACAAATGGCTATCCGATTTTGCAGAAGCGATGCTGACATCAAGTCAAACTATTCGCGAGCCTAGAACCTGACTTGCGTTTTTTATAACGGACTGAAATAAACTGGTTGAGATTTTTGTTCTAAGCACTTGCACTTGCCCGGCAGGCAGGTCGTCGAGTTCGCCACCTGCCCGACACTTACGACTACCTGCCCCGGGCAGTCGGGCAGCCGTTACTGTCCGACCCTGACTTCCAATGAGTTAATGCGATTTTGTTATAAATAATAACCAAGTTGGCCAACGCTTTAGCTGGACAAAGGTTTTACAGTGGAACCTCCCTATTGAGACCTTTTGATGTTGCTTTGGTGTTCTAGCTTATGCCAGTTGGTCTGACACAGCCTTATGCCGAGGCGATATGAATCCAATGAGTTATTAATTGAAGAGGAATTGTTTGCGTTACTGCTTCACTGTTATTTTGTTCCAGGCGAATCCGGCACAGGGAGGGCAGCCTTCCCGACATGCTGCACTTTGACCAGTACAAGAAAACCAAGCGCATGCCGTGAGAACCTGTTTTTCTCCTTTTTTTTAACATTTTTTTTTTTTATGTTCTCATTCACCTTTACTTACAATATCACAATACTACAATGATAGCGATGTCCTCATTCACCTTTACTTACAATAACACAATACTACAATGATAACGATGTCCTCATTCACCTTTACTTACAATAACACAATACTACAATGATAACGATGTCCTCATTCACCTTTACTTACAATAACACAATACAATGACATGTCCTCATTCACCTTTTACTTACAATAACATTGAATAGAAGTGCTTAAGTTTTGTGTTATGCAACAAGGTTGACGTACTACCTAAACATGATTATCTTCTTCTTCGATCGCTCAGACAATTTCCTGTCAATTATGAGCGCAGATGTGTCATGCTGCCGTTATGTGCCTAAGTAAGAAATAATTATGCCCAGCAAGTCTGACTTCGGCTGGAGGAAATCTTTTTGAAAGCGTTTCTTGAACAAAGTCAGGATAATGGACCAGAAAGGCAGAAAGATGGTAGATGACAGCAAGCAAAGAGAAAAGGCAGTCAAAGAGAGTGACAGATTAGAGGAAGTTGCAAGCACAGAACTTCCAGAAGGTGGAGGAACTATTTATACAAAAGACCCCCTGGTATCCCCACGATGTTGAGGGGGTGGTGGTAAACACGAATAATAATGATCTTTTTGGGGGGGTTAAATACGGTACTTTCATGTAATAATAATAGTATTATTAATGTGAATTTATATAGCGCTCTTTCTCACATGAGTTCAGTGCACTTTTTATCAAGAACAAAAAATGCAAAACCAAAAAAAATTCGCTAGAAAGTAAAATACACACGATGCTTGCACGCAACGCTCTCTTACACGCACACACACATGCATATGCATGCACGCATGAATGAATGAATCATTCAAAGATTCAGTCACCCATGCACGCACACACACACACACGCACACACACACACACACACACACACACGCACACATACACAATGCACGCACACACGCATGTAGAGAGAATTAACACATGACTGAATGTGTTGTTTCCATTCAGTGAATAGCGACACACAGTGAATACCTTTGAGATCGCCTGTTAATGGTGGACAGAGCTTGTCTCATCCAAACATCTACCGTATTTTTCGGACTATAAGGCGATACTTTTGTCACACACTGAGACCCCTGCGCCTTATAATATGACTAGTAATTTAGTCAGGAACTACTAAAGCAAAATCTGAATTTTGTATAAAATCTGGGGGGTGCTCCTTATAATCAGGTGCGCTTTATACAGTGGAACCTCTCTTATAAGACCTACAAAAATCATCCAAAATGTGGTCTTATAAGGGAGGGGTCTTATAAGGGAGGTAATTTTAATACTCACAAAGAAGGGCAATGTCTCAGAGAAGTAGGTCTTATGTGGGAGGGAGTCTTATAAGGGAGGTTCCACTGTAGTCCGAAAAATACGGTGTCTGTTTATCCGTTCAGGAGAGACTCGGAGGAGAGGGAGTGGGTGCGCGATATCTGGAACAGGTGGTTTGACAAGGTGTTCCCCCCGACTGCTTACTTTAGCATTTTTTTGTAGGCCATGTGATTGAATAGAAGTGCTTAATTTTGTGTTATGCAACAAGGTTGACGTACTACCTAAATATGATTATCTTCTTCTTCTTCTTCGATCGCTCAGACAGTTTCTTGTCAATTATGAGCGCAGATGTGTCATGCTGCCGTTATGTGCCTAAGTAAGAAATAGTTAGTCCCAGCATGTCCGACTTCGGCTGGAGGAAATCTTTTTGAAAGCGTTTCTTAAAAAAAGGCAGGAGAATGGACCGGGAAGGCAGAAAGATGGTAGACGACAGCAAGCAAAGGGAAAAGGCAGAGTTAAATAGAGTGACAGATTAGAGGAAGTTACAAGCACAGAACTTTTGTTCAGGAGAGACTCGGAGGAGAGGGAGTGGGTGCGCGACATCTGGAACAGGTGGTTTGACGAGGTGTTCCCCCCGACGCCCGACGAGTCCGACAACGACGACGGTGACGACGCCTCTCAGACTGACGCCTACACTGCTGTCAGCTCCGACACTCACCCCAGGGAGGATCGCAAGAAAGGGTGGGTGTGGGTTTAAGTCTTCATTTTGTTCTGTGTATACTTTGATACAATTTGATCTCTCTCTCTCTCTCTCTCTCTCTCTCTCTCTCTCTCTCTCTCTCTCTCTCTCTCTCTCTCTCTCTCTCTCTCTCTCTCTCTCTCTCTCTCTCTCTCTCTGTTATTGTGTGTCTCTCTATTTTCCCTCAGTCTCTCTCTTTCTCCCCACCCTTGTTATTTCTGTCTCTCTCTCTCTCTCGAACCCTCTCCCTCAGTCTTTGCCTGTTTGTCTGTCTGTCTGTCTGTCTATGTGTATGAGGGGACAGGGGGGGGGGGGGGGTGTAGCGGGGGTGCTTGCTGTCTGCGTGTGCTTGCGTTTTGCGTGAATCTGTTATTTTAATATTGGAACTGTGATCTTTTATTGCATACTGTTTAACTTTTTATGTGCCACCACACACACATTCCATTTTATTGGACG
Organism: Phymorhynchus buccinoides; assembly: GCA_017654935.2. Taxonomy (NCBI): domain Eukaryota; kingdom Metazoa; phylum Mollusca; class Gastropoda; order Neogastropoda; family Raphitomidae; genus Phymorhynchus; species Phymorhynchus buccinoides. The sequence goes on along the minus strand of JAGGCT020000804.1, from coordinate 4,392 downwards.
AATAAATATTGTGATTGTGATTGTGAGATTAAAGTGGTCAAACGTATTGTGTATATACAGTGAAAATCGCTTCAGTTAAAATTGAAGGGACTGACATTTTATTTTGAGATAGCCAATATTTTGAGTTAAGAAGACAAATTTTGGTAAAGGTAAAGATGTGCCACCCGCCCCTGCATTTCTCGGTTAATTCTATTTTTCCGTTTTTGCCTTTCTTACCATCATAAAGCTGTATTTTAGGAACATTTTTAGCTAAAAACCTTTTTGGAATACTAACCCTAGCCCTAACCCTAGCCCTAAGCCTAACCCTACCCCCCACTATGTACTGCAGTACACAGCGATTTGTCACAGTTGTGGTTCGTTGCGTTTTTCCGTCTTATAGGGTGGGGGGTAGGGTTAGGCTTAGGGCTAGGGTTAGGGATAGGGTTAGTATTCCAAAAAGGTTATTAGCTAAAAATGTTCCTAAAATACAGCTTTATGTATGGTAAGAAAGGCAATAACGGAAAAATACAATTAACCGAGAAATGCAGGGGGGGTGGCACATCTTGACCTTTACCCAAATTTTTATAAAAATTGTTAAACTGGGACCAGAAACTTATTTTGAGTTACCCAGGATTCCACTGTATATTCTTTCCTTATTTCCTGCTTTGAAATATGTTTGGCTGTTTAGATTTCTGTAGTTTTGGAGTATTATCAGATTCACAGAACGACAAGCCATATCAACGTAATCCCAGTGAGAAAAGTTTGAATATTAAAACCCCCCACTGATTATTTAAAAGATAATGGGCGGTTTTAACCCCTTGACTGCCAGAGAAAATGAAAGAAAAAACCATTGGGCAAATCATGCCACAAAAAAGACAACTGATAGAGCCAATCTGGCAAAATGGTCTGGGGATATCACTCTCTTGACTGTTAGAGCAAAAGCCAACATATCAGGGTTATTCCTCTTCATCTGGTGACATCATCAGTGATGTCATCAGGTCAGTACGTAATACATTGGTGGCAGTGAAGGGGTTAAGCCGAAGTAGGTATACTGAAAAGGCGTTATTTAATACTGTTTTGTTGCAAACAGACTGAGAGAAAACACTAAACTGGAAGAGAAAAGTGCTAAAACTGGACTATTTGTTTGCCGTGTGCAGGAGCAAGGACAGTGGCCCGGAAATTCTGTCTGAGGAGATCGACACCATCCAGCCTGTGCCTGATACGGAGGAAAACGCCGAGGTCCTCATGGTACGAATAATCTGTCATTGGACCTTCAAGTTCAGAACTTCAGAACTCTTTTTTTTTAAACTATTATTATTAACGGTGTTCATGTTATGAATCTAGGCATCACTGACTCTGTGCAACTTTATGTGAAGATAAAAATTGTTAAGTTTTATGAATCTTGTAAATGGTATAATTTATAAACCCACATTTTAGAAAAAAAGGAGTTTCAGTAAATCTTACCCCACGACGTAGATTTGCTTTCTCCCTCTAAAATGTTAATATAAAAATTAATCTTGATCATATAGAAAATTATATTTGTTACAGTATTAATTCCTGGCAGCAGTTTTGTTCGAATGTGTTTGACGTCCTTCTTCTGTGTGTCAGATTCTGTATCAAGAAGTGGATAAACTGACGCAGTTGATTGACAGCATGACTCCGCCCATGGCCTTTGACCTTGCCCGTCGAGGGGCCCTGTACAGGAAGGTAGGAATTGTGTCTTTGTGGCAATAGTTTTTATCTGTATTTTGAGTGAGCACATTTAGGTTAGGTTAGGTACATTATAGTCACTGAGGCGTCTCTGTGAAATTCGGGTTGCTCCCACCTGGAGAGCGCGTCGCAGCCAGAGGCGCGCCACCCTATTGTGGGGTTTTTTTGGCATGCGATTTTTGTGTGACTGATGTGTGACTGATGAAGGAGGAAGGAAGGGAGGGGGGTACATTTTGGCCAAATGCCAACTTTTTCGTTGCCACTGGGTTTAACGTGTGCTATTTGCATGAGCACACGGGACCTCGGTTTATCGTCTCATCCGAAAGACTCCACGTTCAGACCACAAGGCCTAGTGCAAAGTGAGAGGAAAAGTCCCCTGTACCCAGGTTCGAACTCGGGTTTACTTGACACGAAGCGAACGCGCTACCACTGTGCCACTCTACACTTGTGTACATATCAACGCATGCATGCATGCTAAATGTGCATATGCATGCAAATAGGCGTATGTGGGTGTACACACACGTAGGTAGGCTGTGCTCCATACATTCTACTGAAGTCCTACATCTATCCAATTGACAACATGACCACGTCTCCGAGGCATGAATCTAATTAAATCCTACTATCTACACGAATCATGAAATTCTACTAGTTTCTTTTCACTGTATTCCTGTATACCCCAATACATGAATTTGACGACCTGATGCGTGTAAAGTACAGATATTTCATCAGGTATTTCACCAGTACGACTTTACATATAAAGATACAGAAGCTTACTAATAACTGTTTGAAAATGACAAAGCAACCACAAGTTCAACCGCATTCAGGCATACCATTGTACAGATTGTAATGTAATTTTTTTTTAACGAGTTTGTTTGCCTTGCATTATGATTAATTTTGTTTATTTCTGTGTGTTCACAGTTGGGCATGCTGCATAAAGCCGCAGAGGATTTGAACAGGTAATGAGAGAGATAGAGAGTGAGTGAGTGGTGATGTGAGTGACTGAGTGAATGGAGTTGTAAGCAAATGAGCAAGCAAGCAAGAGAGTATGTGCATCCATCATCATCATCATTATCATCATCATTATCGTCACACTCATCACCATCATCATCGTCGTCATTATCATCGTAATTGTTGTCATCATCATCAACTTCATCATTGTTGTCGTCATTGTTATTGTCATCATCAACATCATCATTGTCGTTATCATCATCATCAACATCATCATTGTCGTCGTATCATCATCATCATCAACATTATCATTGTCATCATTGTCGTTATCGTCATCATCATCATCATCATCATCATTGTCGTCATATCATCATCATCATCATCAACATTATCATTGTCATCATCATTGTCGTTATTATCATCATCATCATCATTGTTGTCATCCTCATTGTCTTTGTCATCATCTTCATCATCATTGTCAGAATGTGTAGTTTTAGGGCCATCAAATCAGAGCCAAAGTTGTTGTTGGATGCATGTTCATGTGTGGCATATCCAACATAACAGGAAGTCTGCTGCTTTAGACACCCTCACTTTTACTACCCTCCCCTCCCCGCTCTGGCTGTTGGGATGATCCCTGGAGTCGTTAAGCCAGGGATCAACAACAACAACAACAACTACCCTCCCCCTCCTCTTTTTCCTCCTCCTCCTCATTGTCATCATCTTCATCGCCTTCATCGGTGCTTATTATATTTCAGCATTATTGTTGCTCAACGCCTACTGGCATCGTCACCTGCTCTACGTTCTACAGGACAAGAAGGCCGCCGCTCTAGACGATCTCAACTTCATCATGATCATCCCATCGTCATCTTCATCATCATCATCATCATGATCATCTCATCATCATCGTTATCATCATCAGTATCATAATTACTGTCATTATTTCAGGGCCATCAAAATGGAGCCCATGTTGTTGGACGCCTACTGGCATCGTCACCTGCTCTACGTGCTACAGGACAAGAAGGCCGCCGCTCTGGACGACCTCAACTTCATCATGAAGAACAACAAGTCGCACGCTGGCGCCTACAGATCCATGTAAGAACGTCTTTTTGTAATTTGTGTATGTTTTTTTGGGTGTGTTTTGTATTTTACTGCAGTTGGTTGTTGAGTTGGTGTGCCATGTTTGGGCTTGGTTGTGGTGCGTGCGTGCTAGACGATCTGAACTACTTCATGAAGAACAGCAAGTCACACGCCGGCGCCTACAGATCCATGTAAGAACGTCTTTTTGTGTGTTGTGTTTTGTATTTTCCTGAAAATCAGTTGGTTGTTGAGTTGCTGCGCCACAAACACAGCACCCAAAACACAAAAACAATGAAATGAAAATACAAAAGAAACTACATAGTGGGCAAAAGGCTGTTAAGCCTGTAATGCCAATGCTAGGTTTGAGCTTGGTGGTGGTGCGTGCTAGACGACCTGAACTTCTTCCTGAAGAACAGCAAGTCACACGAGAGAGAGAGGAAAGAGTGGGAAGAAGAGAGAGAGAGAGAGGGGGGGGGAGGAAAAAGAGATTATCTTCTCGTACGCTACATGAACCTGGGGATTGTGCACAGTGAAGGTGGAGCTGCATGTGGCCTTTTGTCTACAAGTCGCACGAGAGAGAGTGGAAAGAGTGGGGAAGAGAGAGAGAGAGAGAGAGAGGGGGGGGAGAGAGATTATCTTCTCGTACGTTACGTGAACCTGGGGATTGTGCACAGTGAA
>JAGGCT020000803.1:5000-25000 GCA_017654935.2 Phymorhynchus buccinoides | reverse complement strand
TTCCTGGTATACAAGGATTTCTTGTTTTTGAATTTTACCAGAAAAGGAATTTCCTTTTTTACAAATTTGTCAAGCAAGATCTTTTGTATATCTACTGTATTTTTCAAACACTTTGAGCAAAGCAAACTAAAATGCCTTCATAAATCAATTTTTTTCTTCAGCTGCAGGGGGACATTACCCTTAGACCCCGGCCTTTCAGGGTTTTTTTATTTTGTGTAGTTGCACCCATGTAAATTGCAAAATGTTCTGGGAGCTTCGCCCCCATGAGCCCCAGAAGGCCACTACACCTTAACCCAGGACCTCTGCAGCTTCCTGGACCCCTCCCCCCCCTTACGGATCATTTGGTTAGCCCCTGTGAATTGTAGAAAACTGGATGGCTCACCTCTAAACATAATTGCCATCCATTAAAGTGTCCAAAGCTGTGTTGTAGGGGTTTAGCCAGTGCTGACCATCCCCGAGGGTGCCTCAGTCTCCTGTGGGGCAGAACTGTCCCCTCTTTTACCCGGGGACGGGATGGAGGAAGGGCCGTGAAACTCGTCCTCACTGTCAGCCTCGAGTAGTCTTGAACGCCAGTCCATCTCTGTCACACTCATAAGTCATAAATGATAAGTTTCTTTATTGTCCATTGGCATTGTACAACGCACATGGAAACTTGTCTTCCACCGTGTAAAATAAAAATATTAAATAAAAGTATGAAACATAAATTTACATTAATAAATATGTAACTCTCACACCACACCCAATCATTCATCCGCTCTCTTGCTCACTCATCATGCAACCAACCACCACTTCCGCCTTCATTTTTAACCCTTTCTTTTCTTTTCCCCTTCCTTTCCTCCTTGTTTCGTCTCTTTTTCTTTGTGCCTGTGACATACATAACATCCACGCACACATTACGTCTGAAATGCCCAAACTGAGTTTTCAGAACGTAACGTAGATAATTTAAAAAAATCCAACACTTTTAAATTTAGCCAGCGACCAGTTGCATGAATTTTAGGTATTAGGTACTTTATAGTCACAGAGGCGTGTACGTGAAATTCGGGTTGCTCCCACCTGGAGAGAGCGTCGCAGCCAGAGACGCGCCACCCAATTTGGTGTTTTTTTGTTTTTGCATGCGATTTTTGTGTGAGGGACGAGGAAGGAAAAAGGTGTGTGTACATTTTGACCAAATGACAACTTTTTCGTTGCCACTGGGATTAACGTGTGCTGAGTGGATGGGCACACGGGGCCTCGGTTTATCGTCTCATCCGGACGTTCGGACCGTAAGGCCTAGTGCAAAGTGAGAGGATAAATCCCCTGTACCCAGGTTCGAACTCGGGTTTACTTGACACAAGACGAACGCGTTACCTCTGTGCCACTCTACACCTAATTTTCATAATGGTCATTCGTTCACAACCTAGGACTTCTGGACACGGTCTACATTATTGGAGAAAATAAGCACCCTGAGCGGTATAAATGACCAGTGGTGACCTAAATCAGCATTTCAGAACTCCACAATTGTCAGTTTTCTGGCATGGCCATCAGTAGGTTGGACGTTGGATAAGTCAATATGCGCAAAGACACTTCATTGTCTTTAATAGGCGTACCGAGATCAACGCATATGGGAGACAATATGCATACTAACATAGACTAACATAGTACCCCCCCCCCCCTCCCCTCCCCCCCAAAAAGGAAGAAAAAAAGAAAGAAAGAAAACACAAACACACAAACAACACACACACACACACACACACACACACACACACACACACACACACACACACACACACACACACACACACACACACACACACACACATACTTGGACAAAAACGCTGTGCAAAAGAAGACAAAATAGAACCCATACTTCCCCCATATCCTTCCTCGTAGTCTGTACAGAGCAGCTCAGATTCCTCCAAGACTGTCTTCGCGTGCCGGAATCCTCGCCATTGGATGTTATCTGCTGACTGTGCCACACCTGCAACGGACAACTCTGATGAAATACATGGGATATACTCTTCTTCTTCCTCTCCTGCAATCCCAGGCCATATGGCCGGCTATATAATGGGTTAAACAGATACGTATCCGGTTTTCAGTTGTTAGAATGGTCTCCCCGCTGCATTCAGCCAACACACTCCCGAGGGAATATACATTTCAGTCCGTCTATGACATCCCAGCAGCAAACAAAGAGGCAGCTGCTATTTTGGAGGTCAGGGCTGAGATTTGTTTACATTGGAGATGCCTTGCCCAGGGTACATCTCCACTTTCTCTGCCAAAAAGGACTTTAGGACAGCCGGCATTGAAGGAAATCCCCAAGAAAAGAAGCCAACTTATTCCTTTTGATTGTTGAACGTCAAGCCCCCTTTACTTCCCAGCGCCACTGACCGCATGTGGGGGGTTTATTTAGCCATGGCAAGTTCATTCTTCCCTCGGACCATTGCCGAGTGGAACGCTCCATCCACCGGTGGCAGTGACATCAGCCACGGTGGAAGCCTTCAGGAACCAAATCTAACCCCCCTCCCCTCCCCCCTCTTCTACCCCCTCCTCATGTCCCTCCCACTTCGTCCTCTTACTGTTCCTTTCGCCTACCCAGTCTGCCACTAGTCCCCCCCCCCCTCCTCACCCACCCACCCTTCTGCCAACAAAAGACTCATCACACCCTGGACGTGACATCAATCAACCCTGATGTGACCCTCTACCCTGACTCGACTCTAACTAAGCGTACGCACAGAGCCCTCCTTATAGTACCATCAGAATCTTCGACACGACGAAGAAGGCTGGTTAAAGGAAGAAGAAGAAGAAACTCCCAGCGTACATTCATCATCAGTCTCCAAGATCCCCCGAAGACGGAGTGCGGCTGCTCACGTGGCCGGGTAATAAAAAACGGTCACCCATAGTGTTCAAGTGCTTCGGCTGTTGGGATGATCCCTGGAGCCTTCATCTTCAGTACGATGAAGGTGGAAGATCAAACGAAGAAGAAGAAGCCTTTTAGCCAGGGTACATCAACAATCAACAACAAAAATCCAAAATTCCCTACGCCACAAATAACGGACTACAGTCAACAGCGACTGTGGTCGCTATGCGGAAGGAAAGAAGGGACTGTGTTCGAGATAAATGTACGGTGGCAAAATCACATTTTCGCCCGTAAGAGAAGATAATCTGTTAACGGGATAAATGCACGGGAATGGACACTTGCTTTCGTTCGAATCAAACCCGGGTCTTGGCTGGCTGGGTCACAGTAGATTAGGGTTGTTTTGATTTGTTTTTGTTCTGTGTACGACCTTCGGACCTCGACCAAACAGTATAAAAAAAATCGGTAAAGGTAAAGATGTGCCACCCCCCTGCATTTCTCGCTTAATTGTATTTTTCCGTTTTTGCCTTTCTTGCCATACATAAAGCTGTATTTTAGGAACATTTTTAGCTAATAACCTTTTTGGAATACTAACCCTATCTCTAACCCTATCCCTAAACCTAACCCTACCCCCCACTATGTACTGCAGTACACCGTGATTTGTCCCAGTTGTGGTTCTTTGCGTTTTCCCGTCTTATAGGGTGGGGGGGTAGGGTTAGGCTTAGGGCTAGGGTTAGGGATAGGGTTAGTATTCCAAAAAGGTTTTTAGGTAAAAATGTTCCTAAAATACAGGTTTATGTATGGTAAGGCAATAACGGAAAAATACAATTAACCGAGAAATGTAGGGGGGTGGGGGCACATCTTGACCTTTATTAACACTTGGGTGCAAACCTTAACAGTTAAACATATACCCCATCATGGCGGTTCCACCAAATAAACACTACTAACCTTGAAAGTGGGAATGGGAATGAGAATCGCAAGAGTAGATCCTTGGAGTAGACTTAAGTGGAGCCGTCAACTTTCACGACCCGCGGATCGCTGCGAGGGATGAACGGTGTTTTATGTTTTACGTCCTCTCGACCGACGTCATATGGGATAAATGAACGGTGTCTTGTGATTGCAGTTCATAACGGAGAGGGTGAGTAATAGGGCATTTGCCACGAGAGTTCGAACTCTACACAAGACTACTAACTTGCCCGCGCTCGTTCTGCCCGAGTTGCGTTGACCTTTCTAATTCAGCTCTCTAAATTCAACTCAGTGAAATTCAAGGTCGATGGCACGCGGCAAATGCGATGAGGAAAATCCGTTTAACGTCCTCCGGTCTGAAACAGACAAATATGGGACATTCGTAGATATAAAGATGGAGGGAACGATTCTGGAAACAATGCCCGGAGGCAGTGCAACTCCAGGAAATTCCTGAAATATATTTATAATGAAATTTAAGGTTATTATTTTGGCATTGAACTTTTTAGGTCTAAATTATACACAGCCCTACAGAATTTGAGTCGGGTTCTGTGCTGTAACCCAGAGACGGACGAACACAATACGCACGCAGACATTGTGTTCTCCAAAATTATCCTCCGTGTCCTCTCCACGTACGCGCGCGTGTGTGTGCGCGCACCCGCGTGCACGTGCGCACACAGCTACACAGACTCATTGTGAAAATCCAGGAATCTTGTAAGCAAATTGAAAGGAACATTTTATTGCAAGAACATGGACACAAAAAACGACACAAATATTGTTGTTTATGATCAATGATCAGGTTTATCACACCACAATTTGCACACGCAGATACACAGACTGATTGTGAAAATCCAGGAATATCGATCGTAAGCAAAATTGAAAAACAGACATTGACAATTTTATTGCATGGACATGAACACCAACAAACGGACACAAATATCGTTGCTTATAATCAATGATCACGCTTATTACGTCACTATTTGCACACGCATATACACAGACTGATTGTGAAAATCCAAGACTTGTAAGCAAAATTTAAAAAACCCATTGAAAAACATTATTACCCGGGCACAAAAACTGGGCACAAAATTCATTGCTTATAATCATGAATGATCACGTTCATCGCATCACAATTCTGAACAATTATAGAACGTACATTGACAATTTACCAACACAAAACAGAAGTTTGTAAAGCTTAACACGAACAAGAATGCATTTAATCAATTCAGAAAACTTGTTTGTGTACTTTTCAGTTTCACGACAACTCGAGGCTGATCCTAACCCTATCCCCTTCATGTTAATATTCTCGATCTCAAAGTCTGGTTCAGTCAGTTTCATGACAACATCCCTAGGCTGATCCTACTCTTATCATCTTATGATTCCGACTATCGATCTTAAAGTCTTTTCAGTTTCACGACAACCCTAAGCTGATCCTAACCCTATCCTCTTCGTGTTTACGACTCTCGATCTCAAAGTTTGGTTTATTTGAAGCAATCTCACTTTAAAGAAACAATTTTTTTTTACAGGCCAATGAAATACAAAGAAACGAAATTGGTCATTGCTTGACAAAGACAACGTTACACCACAGATTCTGCTGATGTAAATTTTGAGATCTATATACTCCATTAAAAATGAGCATTGAGGATTTGAATATAAAACGAGATAAACAAAGTTCAAGATAACATCAAACGGATCACGTGTTACTATTTATTGATTAAATTCTGTCTCCAAATCGTCATAAATCTTCTCACACAAAGACATTCCAATGCTACAAGAAAGCACCGTTTTCAACCACATTATTCAACTTTACCCACAAGGATGACAAAACTATATATGACAACAAGACAAATCTAACATGAAACGAAACACAACCATAATACAGAAAAATAATCAAAGAAAAAGAGATAATCAGGCAAAAACACACAACAAAAACAGAAAAAAAACAAAAAATGAAACAAAGACAAGAAACACATGGAGACATTAAAACCCTTTCATCGCCACTGTCGCCTCTTGGCACCACAATGATTTAACACCCATGTCACTGAAAGGCATCAAATGAGGGTCTGGTATCCAGTGACCTTATGTTCTTCATGTTGGGAGGTAAGGACAGGCCCTGTTTTATGTACGTCACAGACGAATCCCCAATATTTTAGACAGAATCTTTTCTCTATCCAGGTAAGTTTAATGGAAAGGGTTGGCTGACAAAAGGCTGGCGTTGAAAGGGTTAAGAATCCGGGAGACCAACAGCCAAATCAGAATAAGGCTTTGATTAAAGGAGAGGTCTGAATCGCAAAAATGCAAAGCTAAGCTCGTTTCTGAATCATTTTGGACAAGGGAAGAGTTCATTAAGAGGCACCTTGCTAGGACACCACACGGAGCTGGTTCTTTCCGTTGACGTTCATCTCCTCCACTTTCACTCGATCATATGTTCGGAATTGTGGCAGGGATCCGCCATGGCCGCGCTTCGTGTCCTTATATTCCTCGTAGTACACCGATGGACCCGTGCAAGGTACGCCTTTCCATGAGTGGTAGTTCACTATGCTTTTATCCTCCTTTGCTGAGTCCTCTTGCACGTTCTTTACCTAAAGGAAAGGAAAGTGTGCACACAATTACTAACAAACCTTTGGGCTAAGTGAAATAAAATGGGGTTGAAACTAAGAACATTGTAAACAAAAGCTGCTGTGCCCGGCGTGCCATATATGACACACAAACTGCCCCAAAGAGTCAAACAATCTTTTGAAGAAAAACCCCCCACATACATACACACATACCTACCAATAAACAAGCATTTTTGTGGATGATTCACACGGATTTTGTAGATTTTGTACACATTTTGAAGATCTATGTTCTATATCTCTGTTCTTCTCTATATAACTAATTTCACCCTGCAAACATGCACCCTGTGTTCTGGGTAGCGCCCACAGCAATCTTAGGGTCCCCTTCTTGTGAAAAGACAAGCAGCTTGACACACGTAGCTCACGCACAAGTTCAAGGCTACTAATAAATCATGAAGCCAGACATGGCAAAACAAAAGTGATAAAATACAGAAGTGAAAGTTGTCAGATACCACTGCTTGTTTTGGAAAGACAAAGCGGGTAAGTCAGTTAATGATTTGATTTGCCTGGAACAAATTTCACCAAGGGCTTGCCAGACCACGATGGTGTCGGAAAGCTTCCACTTCAATCATAAGATCATCAATAACCCAGACTGTTGTGATTGTTGCCAAGTAACGATATGACATTGTCCATTATATCATCTTGATTTTCAAGCAGCAGAACCCAGTGGAGACTTTTATGGATACTGATGACAACACCACAAGCCATCAGCCAAGTATCAGGCTTGTATGCAAAATGGGATTATTATTGTTCGTAAGAACCAGTCAGCATGATCTTTTGATCTCAAAGTGTCTGAACATGAAGTGGGACATACTGCAGAGAGCTGTCATAAACTGATAGACGATCGCCTTCAAACAACGGGGCCGAGTTCGTCAAAGCTGTACAAGAGAAGCGGAACACTTTGGATCAACAAAAGCCTGTTTGCAAAGTCCCCAAAAGATGCCAAGAGGTAATTTAGGCTTAGTATAGCGTTTGGGAATGTCACGTCTGTTATAATGTGCACTTTTCGTTCAATGTTGACGCGAAAAGTACACCATAGGCATACCACTGACTGAGCCGTGTAACTGTGGAATGAGTAAGAATTTGGTGGTTATCCAATTTCGCTTCAGGTAATAAGTGAATTCGACCAATGAGAGATGGAAGAAGTAGATCTTTTTTTCTGGCCAGCCAATCAGATAAAACAGGAAGTCTGACTTGATGGTTAATTTATTAATTAAATTATCTTAATTGCAGAAAATAATAATTGAGAAAACTTTGGATTGTTATCTTTATGTTATTGATCAGGGAATAGACAAACATTGTAGTTTAATTCTGATTATAAGATGCTAAGCTTTGCAGCTGTTGGGATCCGGGAATCAACCAATAGATGATCAGGCAATTGCATTTCTTTGTTGGGTAGACTACATAAGCTGTACACCTTGGCATAGTTGTTCTCTTGTCATCACTACCTGCACATCCTCCTTTAGGAGCAATCCTCCTTGTTGGGTTGTGTGTTCTGCTGAGCTTGCAGTAAACACCAAATAAATCACCCCACGTGGTCCTGTGGTTCATTGGAGAGAAAGAGATCTCTAATTTCTTTCCCCTCCTCTAAAGTCCTGCAACCCCCTTATTCAACCTTCCAACACGTCCACTACTGATAGCATGCTACGAACGTAATAGTCACAACATATTTGTGAAACACAAAGACAAAATGGGTAGCACATCTACATTTTCTTCTCTGGGGGCTTTCAGATTGAATTACTTGTCCAGAAGAGATGAAAGGCTTGATATCAGCCGCCATATTTGCTGGATGAAAATAGGCACTTTGGTTTGAGATAGTTTGGGTTTTTTATCAAGAAAAACAAGCGATTCATCTCCTTGACACATAAGAACAATACAGTTTTGCATGGCTGTATATCTTTTTGGCACTAAGTGCAAAACATGTTTGTTTGTAATACCTTGCAAAGATACCAACGACCATCACCCCACTTGACGCGGTAATATTGACCAGGCTGGGGCATTGGGTGGCTGAAATCACAAACAGAATTTTGGCCCTCAACATTGTACATAGTAATAAAAAATTGTTTTACCACCTTCACTGTTAAAAACAATAATCAAAGTCTCCTTCCAAAATAAGTCATATAAACTCTACAGAGCCAGCACCTAGAAATACTCCACCCGAAATATTACCACCGCAAAATCAACCTTGTTTTGACGAAATTCAAACAAAGTAAGTGAAATTTTGAACTTGCCATTGTTTCAGATATTTGATTAAATCAACCTTGTTTTGAAGAAATTAGAACAAAATGAACATTTGAACTTGCTATTGGTTCAGAAATGTGATTGTGTATCATGTATGGTACATCAGGCTATAGAAGACTTGAAACTCATGTTTCATATATGGTACAGATGGCAATCATTTTCTTCTTTATGGAACTTTTTAATTTTATTTTCTTCTTTTGGGTATTTATTAACACATTGAAAGAAGTTGAAGTTGATGCATTTGACAACAGTGTGGCCTTGATTGTGTCCCTGCTGGCAGTGATCAGCAGACTCCCACAGAGGCAGCCGGGTGATCAGTCCATCAAGTTCCTTTCTGTGATGATTCGTTTGCTAGTATTTCAGCAGTAACTAGTTTTTTTCTCACCAAGGAAACTCCATTTACAAGAAATGTGTTGTTGTTTTTCCGAACCTCTATTATTACTGAATACAGTATCACCCACAGATGGAGTGTGGCTGCCCATGTGGCGTGGTAATCAAAAAGGGTCACACGTAATGTTATCATCCGTAGTTGATGAACTAGTACCATAGTGTTCAAGTGCTTCCACTGTTGGGATGATCCCTGGAGTCTTTTAGCCTGAGTAAGCCAACAACAACAACTGAATACAATATAAATGCGTGTTTTTCTCCAAATACACAGATATAAAAGAGCGTCTATGCTACCAACATGGCCAGCATTTTGTTTTACACATACTGTACATAAACAACAAGAACTAAAATACATCTGTATATGATGCTATCGAAAAGTGTTTTTTTTTTTTTAGGTATTATTAGGTACTTTATAGTCACAGAGGCGTCTCTGTGAAATTCGGGTTGCTCCCACCTAGAGAGCGCATCGCAGCCAGAGGAGCGCCACCCATTAAAAAAAACACCATTTTGCATGCGATTTTTGTGTGACTGATGAGGAAGGAAGGGGGGGGGGTAAATTTTGACCAAATACAACTTTTTCGTTGCCATTGGAATTAACGTGTGCTAAGTGCATGGGCACACGGGACCTCGGTTTATCGTCTCATCCGAAAGACTCTACCATAAAAAGGTCTACCATAATGGAAAAGAAAGACCCTAAGGTGCTGTCAAGACCTGATGTATGATACATAATATGCATGTTTTAAAATGCGTTACTCTCCCAGAATACATATGTAAAAGAGCTTCTGAGCAACCAACGTAGACAAAATTCAGTGTTATTAAATTACGTGTAAATGTAAACAAAATCCGCAATACAAAACACATCTCTACTTGACGTGATCACAAATGCCCACTATGACATGTGAAAGCTGCTGTGGCCTGATGTATTATATGTGATACACACGTATTAAAAACAAAATCATTTGATGCACAAATTCAGAGGAACATGAATTTTTATCTTATTTTCGATTCTTTCCATATGATGTAATCATGAAAACACATGCACAGGAAGATGAACTTGTTTTGGTTGGGCAATCTTTTCCTCTTCATCTGCATTCCCAGGTCACAAGGCTGGCCGCAATGGGTGGAATATGTATTACATGTTAGGTTTTTAGGTTTTATTGGTCTCCTCACATTCGAGCAACGCATTCCAATTTCAAAGGAGCTCCAAATCAATGAATTAAAATGAGGGAAGACATTGTGTGTGTGTGTGTGTGTGTGTGTGGATGTGGATGTGTGGATGTGTGTGTGTGTGTGCGCGCACACCTATGTGCGTGGGTGTGTTTATGGACAACAGTAGCCTACAATAATCAACCGTAAACTAATGAATCAATTATAACAATTATAACTTATTTTATTTATAAAGACAAAGACAGAGTCAACGAGATATTAGCGCTTAGAGCTTTAAGATTAAGTGCTGCAAAAGTTGTCTTTATAAATAAAGTAAGTTGCTAGCACAGAAGCAATATTCTTGAACTGTTGAAGAGCATACTGTAGAACAGGAAGTGACTTGCAAATCCTGTAAGCAGCTCAGGAAAGCAAGGGTATCAACCAGGGCCAACTGCCTGTGTGAAGGAAGACAAAAACACTAACCCATGACTCTGTGGTGCCCGAGGACTTAATGTATCTGATCGCAGTGTCCTTTTTGTTGCTTTGACTTCGTCGTTACCATTTCCTTGAGAATTGGCTGCTGCGCCAACTGGTTCCTCGGGTCTTGCCGATTCACCTTGTCCGCCATTCCTCTCGTCACTGTTTCCATTCCTGACAGCAGCAGCATCAACAGGTCTTGCCGCGGCGCCATCTTGAACCTCAGAATGTCCCGCTTCTCCTTGGGCCGTTTCTGCTGCATTCTTTGGTGCCCGGGCCTTCGCTGCGATAATTTGTGCTTCAGCCATGGTGTGATCTTCAGACTGCGATGATTTGCCACACCTGCAACATAAAACCCCCCAATAATTTGAAGTGTGTGAAAGCTTGAAATATACACATAATTAACCCTTTCATCGCCAGTGTAGCTGCTTGGTACCACACTGATTTAACACCCATGTCACTAAAAGACATATAATCCAGATCTGTTACCCAAAGACCCTTTGTTCTTAATGTTGGGAGATAAGGATAGGCCTACTGTTGTACACACTATCATTGAATCTGCAGTATTAGATACTGTAGTAGTAGTAGTAGTAGTAGTTAGGGACAGTACAAGCCGTGAGGCTTTTTAGGAGTCCCATCGTTTTAAACTTTGGCAGGTATTACATAGGTCAAGGTTTATACGGCTAAAAAAATTTCCTATAAAATACATTAATCAAAGCTTCTAAATATACTAATAAATTTTGGAAATTCATCAAGACGATTTTTGAAGATGTTAGTATTTGGTGCACATTTTAACTCAAAAGGAAATTCATTCCACATGTTAGCAACTCTGTTACTGAAAACATTTGTTCTAATATTAGTATTACACCTTTTGATAAATATCTTCCCATCAGAATTTCTTGTTAGATTATACTGTGGTGATTCAAAAAATGTATCCCATGACAAATCAATATGGCCATTGAATAATTTGTAAGTTTCAATAAGATCCCCCCTAATTCTTCTTCCCTTTAATGAAAACAAATTAAGATACAAAAGTCTATTTTCATAAGACATATTTTTACACTGCTTTACAAGTTTAGTAGCTCTGCGTTGAACTTTTTCTATTGATTTTGACTGGTACTTAAATCGTGGGAACCAAATAATATTGCCATACTCTAAATGTGGCCTTACTAATGCTTTATATCTTGTATATTTTCTATTCCCATGAAAATTCGACAGAAAGCTGAAAATAGCTGGCGTTGAAAGGGTTAATGTCGCCCATACCTACCAAACCTTGACTTTTAACACTGAGACGGAATTCCCCAAATCAGTAAGCTTACTTCCCATCTTGTTGAGAGCACTTCCTCAGACAAACATCAAACAATGCGGTTTGCGGTAATTTCCTTGAAACAGCGAGGAACTGTATTTGATCACGATCATCAAATATAGAAAGTCGACCTCATTTGGTGTTTGTTTCATTAGTCTGAATATTACCCTGTGAATAATCCACGGAGAGAAAGTAGAACTAAATACAGCAGAACCTCTGCTATTTGGGAGGCCTGGGCTAAAATTTCAGCTCCAGCCTCTCGGCCCCTTTACACCCCTTCTCAATGAATTTGCATAATGACAATGTTAAGTGGTATGCGTCTCCTATCTTAAACTAATCGAAAAGTAATTTTTTAACGAAACTAAAAGGAATAGCTTTGTTCATTCGTCAAAACGTTTTTTTACATTTCTTCTTCTTCTTCTTCTTCTTCGCCTCAGGCAGCCAACTTCATCAGGCTGAAGATTCTGCTGCACTTTGGGCGGTAGTAAAAAGACAACAACTTAGAAAGCTGAGGAGATAGAAGCAGCCTAATGGAAAGGAAAGGAAACATAGAATAAAACCTTACCTAGTGTGGATCTGTCCAAAAAAATGTTGAATTTTCTTCCAAAGCATTTTCGAATTCATTAATGTTAATAAATACATGTACTAACCTTGAAATGGGTCCCAGTCAGCTTTTTGAGCACAGCTCCGTCGAACAACTGAGACTGTGAGGGCTGCACTGAATGGTGTCTTGTAGGTGACCGTTCATAGCTGTGAGTGAGTGAGTGAGTGAGAGAGAGAGAGAGAGAGAGAGAGAGTAGTTGTCACCTAATGCAGTCATGGAAGGGAATAAATGGATCGCCCCACACGTGCGATTTCTATCCATCTGTGCTCCGATTGCGACGACGCTTGATTCACGTGAAATACGTATTTCCGTCTTCTAATAATTCTACTATACTGAGTTCCAAAAGAAACGCGAATGAAACTTAATTTCAGATGCTGTTTTCAGTGCTTAAACTACCATAATATATAAACTTTGTGATGACGCAATATTGTAGCCCGATGTCCGGTTGCTTGGGCAATGTAAACATATCGTGTACAGCATTGACAAGGGCATCGCCGAGCGGCAGATATGTCCTTTGCCGGCTACGCCATGTACCTGCCTTGCCCCTAACATGTTAGGCCCCTGTCCTCCTTGTGTCCTTTGGGTGATACACCTACACACCCTTGACTGGGTGCAAATCCTTTTCCGGGATGCACACCCTGAATTGGAGGGATGTAGGAACACTGAGACATGTCTGCCGCTCGGCGAGATTTAAGCCCCAACTGGCACATTTTGTGCTACGACGTCTTTTACTTTTAGTATTAGATCCCCTCCTTTACCAGGATGTACACTGGGGGGAGTGGGGTGGGGAGGGAGGGATGCTTAAAAGCGCTTAGAGCTTAAAGATTAGGCGCTATAAAAGTTGTCTTAATAAATAAATAAATAAAAATGAAATGCCACAAATGGTTGGGTTTTCAAAGCTAAGGTCTTTACGGCTTTTGACCCTTTCCTCTCTCATTCCAAACTTGAAAAGCACTAAGGTGCTTGGACCCTGATGCTGGTACCAGAAAATACGCTGATTTTCACCGCCACACCCTTTTTTCGAAAAAGAAATGAATTAAGCAGAAACCACCACACACACACATTCGCGCACACAAGCACACACACAAGCACACACAAGCACACACACAAGCACACACACACACACACACACACACACACACACACACACACACACACACACACACAGAGAAAGAGAGAGAGAGAGGCAGAGAGAGAGAGAGAGAGAGAGAGACATAGAGAGAGAGATAGTAGTAGTAGTAGTAGTAGTAGCAGTAGCAGTAGCAGTAGTAGTAGTAGTAGTAGTAAACCCAACAGGACTCGTGCAAGTGTATTGAAAACAGATATGGAACATTTTATTGCATACGCAAAGGTAAGGAATGGACACCAAAATCACTCCTAAATAAAGCCTTATAATCTAAACATCAGTGATCACATTCACCATCACATCACAATTCTGAACAATTATAGAATTGCATTAAAATTTACTTTCGCAATATAGAATTTTCGCAAGTTTAACATGGACAAGAATACATTTGACTAATTCAGAACACTTGTTTGCAGCATCAGTTTTTAAGCAAATACGTTTTAAAAATGAAGCTTTTGAAATAGGCCAGGGAAATATTATGCAATGAACCCGATTTCCGCTAAACAAACAAAAGAAACCCTTACATCATGGAAGCTGGTTATATACAAAAATAGCTCTCTTTTTTAATGAACATAGAAGGTTTTAAAAAACCGAGATAGGCACAAGATCAGCACCAAACATGTCACAAGC
Source organism: Phymorhynchus buccinoides (assembly GCA_017654935.2). NCBI lineage: Eukaryota > Metazoa > Mollusca > Gastropoda > Neogastropoda > Raphitomidae > Phymorhynchus > Phymorhynchus buccinoides. Next base: position 10,675 of record JAGGCT020000803.1, on the reverse strand, counting down.
AAATATATTTTTTTGATCTGAATCTAAATTCTCATTGATAAAAAATGACAAAAAACGTGTATGACTGCAACAAGACAAATAAAATACGAAACGAAATAAGCTTATAGCAAAGAACGATATGAAGAAAATATATCACCAAAAAAACCCGCAGATGTACACACATAAAAACAACGAAGAAGACAAAATAAAAACAGCATACATACCCACATGAAGAATGAAACAACACCATTGTTTAGCAACATATGAACAAACTTGCAAAGAACGATATGAAGAAAATATATCACCAGAAACACACACAGTAGTACACAAAAAAGATGAAAAACTCAACAAAACAACACACGTACCCACATGAAGAATGAAATAACAGCATTGTTTAGCAACATCTGAGAGCAACAAACTGCTTCTTGAGGTAATAAGAAAATGTAACGAAGACCAAAAAACACACACCAAAACCCAACACACACACACACAAAACCCCCAACACACACACACACACACAAAACCCCCAACACACACACACACACACACACACACACACACACACACACACACACAAAACCCCCAACACACACACACACACACACAAAACCCCCAACACACACACACACACACACACACACACACAAAACCCCCAACACACACACACACACACACACACAAAGGTGAAGAATCGTACAGACGAACATCCATATAAGAATAACACATGACTTTATTTCGAATATTAACGGAGGGCCCTGAATGAATTTCCAGGAGAAAAAAACCAATCTAGAGATTCAGGAGAAACACCCATTTCTGACTAAAGGGTCCGCTACACTGCATACGTTTCAGGAGAAACACCCATTTCTGACTAAAGGGCCCGCTACACTGCATACGATTCAGGAGAAACACCCATTTCTGACTAAAGGGCCCGCTACACTGCATACGATTCAGGAGAAACACCCATTTCTGACTAAAGGGCCCGCTACACTGCATACGATTCAGGAGAAACACACATTTCTGACTAAAGGGCCCGCTACACTGCATACGATTCAGGAGAAACGTCCATTTCTGACTAAAGGGCCCGCTACATTGCATACGATTCAGGAGAAACACCCATTTCTGACTAAAGGGTCCGCTACACTGCATACGATTCAGGAGAAACACCCATTTCTGACTAAAGGGCCCGCTACACTGCATACGATTCGAGTCACTGAGATAAGATTGCGACTCTTCTGAGGCGTGATTCACGTGAAATTCGACTGTCTAAATGAATCTTAGGAAATTGTACTAGTCATGCTCACTATGCTTGTCCCCCTGTACAGGAATCTGATGAAATATCTGTATTTATTTCGGTGTCAGACATTTTATTCCATTTGTGTATTACATGAGCATGATGAGCAAAAAAAGGTATAATAATTATTATTATTATATTATTTTTTTCAAAATGTTTTTCATTCAGGTTGACCTATTTCCATATTGCAAGTTTTTTTCCTCTGATTTCTAATTCTGGACATTTAGGCATAATTATTTTTGAAGACAGAAGTATTTCACGTGAATCGTGTCTCAGACTTCGTCACAGTGGGATCGTCTTGCGGTCGAATCATATGCAGTGTGGCTGACCGTTAATTAATACTTCGGATCAGGGGAAAAGCTTGCTCCACGTTGCCATGCTACTAACGCTAAGGCACAATACGGTAACCTTTCTTTCCTCCGATGATGATCTCCTCCACTTGAACCTGCTTATAGGTTCGGAATATGTTCAGAGGTTCTTCGGATTCCGAACACGAGTATATATCCGAGTGCTCAAAGCAGTCCTCTCGATCCTGGCACTGAATCCATGACAGATATTTCACGTGGCCCTCTCGTGCCGGGTTCGGCTCCACCACTAACGTCACCTGGTGGGAAGAAAAATAAATGGGAACACATTCGTTAATGATGTACAGATAGGTGCAACTATCCAAAATGAAAAAAAAAACCTGAAAGGCCGGGGTCTAGGGGCAATGTCCCCCTGCAGCTGAAGAAAGAATTGATTTATGAAGGTTTGCTTTTTCCACAGTTTATACATATGCTTATCTTGACCCTTTCACCGCCAGCTATTTTTCAGCCCCCAAAATACCATGCCATTCTCTGGGTAGAGAAGAAAACAAAATCTGCAATATTGCAAATTCATCTGTGTCATGTATAACATTAGGCCTATCCTTACCTCCCAAAATTAATAAAATAGGGTCTTTGGATAACAGGCCCTCATTTGATGCCTTTTAGTGACGTGGGTGTTAAACCATTGCGGTGCCAAAATGCGACATTGGCGGTGAAAGGGTTAAAATAGTTTGACACAAACACAAAAAAGGAAATCCCTTTGCTGGTAAAATTTAAAAAACAGGAAATCCTTGTATAGCAGGAAAAGTTGCACCCGTGTGTTCATTTACTTCTGTTATCTGAAATGAAAACAACTTGTTGGGTTAAGTTCTTGAATGACAAACACAATTACTATAAGAACATTACAGACCATAGTGGTAAGTCACGTCATGTAGTATAGTATGGATGCCATTACACCTGCTTGCTATGTTATAGCACACACACACACACACACACAAGGGCAGGATGAAAAAAAGCTTTGTTAGCTTATTCTTTAACCCTCAATAAAGATGATTTTGACTTGACTTGACTTGACTTGACACACACACACACACACACACACACACACACAAAACATTATTTGGACCATAATCTTGGTTATTTCAGAGGTAATCAGGCATAAAATATATACAGAATATATTGGGTAAAACCAACCAATTGCATCAGACACCCATATTAATCATGGCCATTTGTTTTAAACAAAAGCTCAGTGCTGTATTTATGTAAAAATTAAAAATAAAAACTTTTTTATATACTGCTCAAACATTTTTCTGAGGATATTATCTTAAACATGCAACCGTTATGAAATATAAATATAAAGGCATCGAGTTTTTTTCCTTATTTAGTTTAACTAACATTTCATCTGTTTTCAATTTTGATCTAAAACGAACCCCGAGAACAATTTGATTTGCTTACCTCAAGTTAGTATGGATTCCCCTTGAAAATGCATAAAACAACCGAAAAGAGCGAAATGTTGATTTTCATATGTGCTTTTTTTGTGGCAATGAAAGTCATAGATAAGCATGCGCGAGACCCCCTCACTGCAGTTCCATCCTGACAATGTCATTTCGTGTTCTGGAGGAACGTTTGAAGCTCCTGCTGATCAAATCTGTTCGAGTCCTCCAACAAGCACTGTTCTGGGTCCTGTACGTCTGAGCTGATGTGAACGGCTGCTAACGGCTGCCTGGAGCTTGTTCCAACATTGTTCTATCCTTTTCTTACTTTTCTACTTTTTGTATATTAAGGTACATGCTTGGGGCAGAGAGGCGTTTCCAGAACCCCAAACCCCCCCCCCCCCCTCCTAGATCCGGCCCTGACCTTTTAGTAACCAAGGTTATCAAAGTATATCCTTAGCAAATTTTGAGCAGTGTGATTGCTGTTTGACATCGCAAAGAACTTGCAAAGAAAGTGCTTTCTGTCTTTTATTTGGTTTACACGCCAAGACAGGTGTAGCGATGTACATCTTTTGCAGTTAAACTTTGATATAATTTGACAACCATAATTAGTTTAGCAACTAGTAATGATAATGCCCCCCAAATCACAACGTTAATATTGCAAAGCTGAAACACTAAAAACCGAAACAACACTTCGATAATATATGCTTTGATGTCTTCTGTGCTCTTTACTCAAATGGCTTTTTTGATTGGTTGACATTAGCCTGTAGTAAGGGTCAATAGTACATGAGAGCTGCACGATAGATGATTTTCTACAGTTAATGGAAAATCATGGTACAGTTTAGTCTTGTGGAAGACTGACTCTCAAACGAGGAGCCCTTGCACTGGCTCTGGTGCTGCCGCCAAAGGGATGGGCTGGCCTTTGGGGACCTTCCTCAACGCCAACTGTGTCCTCAAATCCATTTGGCCGAGAGAGTGGGGATGTACCCTGTGCAAGGCATCTCCACAATAAACAGATTCTCACCCAGCCCGCCAGAGTAGTATCTAACCCCCTCTGCTATCTGGCAGTCATGATCAGAAACGACTGACTGGCATACATACTGATGTCCTCTACTCTAGGTGATATACCACCAGACAAAATTTGAAGCGATTCTGTCAAGTAAAATATGTGCAAACAATATAGCTAAAACACCAATTTTTAGACCCTAACCATTTTTAAGGTCTACGGATGACCTTGATCTTGACCTTGACCGTTATTTCATATTCAGAACTACCACAAGCAAATGCACGCAGACGCCATGTTTGAAGTCTGTAAGTAACAAGACATGCCCGTACCGTAAACAAAATTAAAGGTTTTCTAGGTCATAGATCACGATGAAGGTCACTACTGTGATAGTTTATGCGCGGACGCCTTCCTCTCTTTGTGGTACTGGGGATACACCACCACACCAAATATGAACCGATTCTGTTAAGCGGTTCGCGAGATGTCCTTGAGACAGACAAGGGAAATGCAACGATGCAGAAAATTGAGGGAGGTTAAGTGCGTAAGTACAAGATTTGTCAGTTAATGCCCCCCCACACAAAAAAAACCAACAACCCAACAACAACAACAACAACAAAAACAAACAACAAAAGAGCAGCTTGAACAATAAGTATCAGACATGTACCGTAATTTATTTATTTACATTTTCGTTTGACACTTCCTGGAAAAAATTGTCCTTGATTTGTAAGGCATTAATTGCGATGCTTTGCCCCTAAAAAGCCTGAAAACCAAAAGCAAACAAAACTCTGGCTGCAAAGCATTGCCACCTTTTTATTATTATTTTATTTTTTTATTATTATTATTTTTTTTTTTTTTTTTTTTTAAATATATTTTTATATATTTTTTATTTTTTTATTTTTTTTATGTCCTGTTGTTGCTTGATGGCTGACGTGTGAGTTATAGCATGCATTGTGACAATTTGTTTGAATCGCTGGTGTGTGCTATGGGGATGAGTTGTGTCATGTTATGCTGCGTTTTGATTAAGCTTTATTGCTGTTGTGACATGCTGTGTAAAATGTCTACTACATGGCTAATGTGTGCGATAGAGATGTATTGTGAAATGTTGTGTATTGTAGTTTGTGTGACTGGTGGTGATGTTGTAGGATGTGCAGCATTCTTGTTGTTTGATTTATATGTAATGTGGTGTGATTCGCTGCATTGCCTGGCATAGCAAGACAGCTGCTTATGCCGGGCCCTTTCTGTGTACTTTGTGTTTGTCTTTTTTTCTTCTTCTTTTTTTATAATCTTTTTCTTTTGAATTTTGTTTCTTTTCCATTCATTTTCTTCCAAGTTTTTGTTTTTATTCCATGTACCCCCAAGGAGCTTTTGGAAATAAACCTTGAAACCTTGCAAAACATTGGTTGTTAAAATAAATACCTTGCCAACATACACGTAGTTTTTCCCGTTTTCACGGCAAGTGACACGGTAGAACTGTCCACTGCCAGGCACTGACTGACTGAAACAACAAACAAAAGTGTTCTCAACATAATGCATGTGTTGCGCCCAATCAGTCAAATTGCCAATTTCATGAAACGAGCAAAAAGGTTTTCTCAGTTCGTCAAATAGCCAATGTAAAACTTGTTACTCGGAAAATCACCTATGAATGAACAATGTTTTCCTTCATG
>JAGGCT020000802.1:0-25000 GCA_017654935.2 Phymorhynchus buccinoides | reverse complement strand
TGGGGGTCTTAAAATTTAGTAGGCCTACTTTCTACTTTGAAGTAGGCTATGTGAAGTAGGAGATAGCAAAGGTGATTGAGAGACGGTGGGTAAAGAAAGAAAATAGAGAATGTATTGGTTGCTATGAGAGAAAGGGATGGGGTGGGGTGGGGTGGAGTGCAGACAGACATTATTATTATAATGACAGGTAATGGAGGAAAAGCACTTTTCTCTGAAAATATTGAGGGGGTTCAGGAGACATTATTGAATGTAATGGTGGTCTCAGTGGGGAAAGAGTCCTTTATGGTGATCAGGGGGCAGGCAATTCCTATTGAGGACAAATATATAAAACTTAAAAATTGTGAAAAGGGCTTATCATCAAGCTTAAAACCCCATCTGACATTTGTTTTTCCACATTCTCTTTTCTCTGAATTCAGAGAATTATCTGAAGACTACCATGCCTGTTATGAATATTTATACTGACGGACAGACAGACAGACAGACAGACAGACACATACAAAGAGAGAGAGAGAGAGAGAGAGAGAGAGAGAGAGAGAGAGAGAGAGAGAGAGAGAGAGAGAGAGAGAGAGAGAGAGAGAGAGAGAGAGAGAGGACACTGAAATTGTTTAATACATAGGCCCTAGGCCCATATCATTGGAGTGATTACAAATATGCATTGAGGGAGGGAGGGAGAGAGAGAGAGAGAGAGAGAGGAGAGAGAGAGAGAGAGAGAGAGAGAGAGAGAGAGTGAGAGAGAGAGAGAGAGAGAGAGAGAGAGAGAGGTAGAGATATAGAGAGAGAGAGAGCGAGAGAGGAGAGAGAGAGAGAGAGAGAGAGAGAGAGAGAGAGAGAGAGAGAGAGAGAGAGAGAGAGAGAGAGAGAGAGAGAGAGAGAGAGAGAGAGAGAGAGAGAGAGAGAGGGGGACACTGAACACTGAAATTATTTAATGCATAGACCCTAGGCCCATATCATTGGAGTCATTACAAATATGCATTGAGAGAGAGAGAGAGAGAGAGAGAGAGAGAGAGAGAGAGAGAAGAGAGAGAGAGAGAGAGAGAGAGAGAGAGAGAGAGAGAGAGAGAGAGAGAGAGAAAGGGGGACACTGAACACTGAAATTGTTTAATGCATAGACCCTAGGCCCATATCATTGGAGTGATTACAAATATGCATTGAGAGAGAGAGAGAGAGAGAGAGAGAGAGAGAGAGAGAGAGAGAGAGAGAGAGAGAGAGAGAGAGAGAGAGAGAGAGAGAGAGAGAGAGAGAGAGAGAGAGAGCATTGGACATTGAAATGCGCAGGCTGTAGGCCCATATCATTGGAGTAATTACAAATATGCATTAAGAGAGAGAGAGGGGGGGGGGGGAGAGGGAGGAGAGAGAGAGAGAGAGAGAGAGAGAGAGAGAGAGAGAGAGAGAGAGAGAGAGCAAAGAGAGAGAGAGAGAGAGAGAGAGAGAGAGAGAGAGAGAGAGAGAGAGAGAGAGAGAGAGAGAGAGAGAGAGAGAGAGAGTATAATGAAAGGAGAGAGGAAACACAAACATACAGGATCCATCAAGGGAGACTGTGACACCTGACACAGGCGACAGTTCAAAAATTATGTTGTCACTGCCCAATAATCCCCGTGACGAGGGCCACAAAGGTAATGACAGCCGAAAAGAAAACCGTACAAGTAAGACATTTGCATATGAGTAAGAAACCTGATCATCAGTTCTCAAATGGCACATCTAATGGTAACAAGGTGGCTTAGGAGGGGGTGTTGAGGGTGGGGTGAGGGGGGTGGTGGGGGCTGGACCTATTAGACTGTTTCCACACGTGACACTCCCTCCCTCCGCTTGCTTTTACCCCACCCTCCCACCCCCCGCACACGCACGCATGCACGCACACGCACACACACACACTGAGATGGTTTCCTTTCAATAGTAGTGAAGAAGAAACAACGCCTATTTAAACTAGCAGATGCATAGGCTTTTATTATTTGGTTGAAATGTATACAAGGTGAAATAATAAAAAACATGATAAAAACATATATCGTACAAGAAAATACGAATACGAATACGAACTTTTTTTTTAATGACGGAAATTGGATAAGCTGAGACAGCTTTTTACACCATGCCCTCAGGCAAAGCATGACAAGGGAAAAAAAATAAACAGAGAGAGAGAGAGAGAGAGAGAGAGAGAGAGAGAGAGAGAGAGAGAGAGAGAGAGAGAGAGAGAGAGAGAGAGAGAGAGAGAGAGAGAGAGAGAGAGAGATATTATACTATGTACTTGGTAAAAGCGCACTCTTACAAAAATACTAGCCGATGAGGTTTAACCGAGGCGTGGTTACCGCTACAGCTATCTGTATTATTATATAAAAAATCGGGACTTTACTGGAGTTGCACTGCCTCCGGGTATTGCCTCCAATATTGTTCCCACCATCTTTGTATCTACAAATGTCCCATATGTGTCTGTTCCAGACCGAGAGGACGTAAAACCATTTTTCACACAGTGAGAGAGAGAGAGAGAGAGAAGTAAGAGAGAGAGAGAGAGAGAGAGAGAGAGAGAGAGAGAGAGAGAGAGAGAGAGAGAGAGAGAGAGAGAGAGAGGAGAGAGAGAGAGAGAGAGAGAGAGAGAGAGAGAGAGAGAGAGAGAGAGAGAGAGAGAGAGAGAGAGAGAGAGAGAGAGAGAGAGAGAGAGAGAGAGAGAGAGAGAGAGAGAGAGAGAGAAGAGAGGAGAGAGAGAGAGAGAGAGAGAGAGAGAGAGAGAGAGAGAGAGGAGAGAGAGAGAGAGAGAGAGAGAGAGAGAGGAGAGAGAGAGAGAGAGAGAGAGAGAGAGAGGAGAGAGAGAGAGAGAGAGAGAGGAGAGAGAGAGAGGAGAGAGAGAGAGAGAGAGACTAGAGAGAGAGAGAGAGAGAGAGAGAGACCAAACCGAAAGAACAAACGGGTTCAGTTTCAAGAAGGGAGTGGGCGGGACGCAGACAAAACAGAACACGAAAACGATGCAAACATGACCCCCCCCCCCCACCTTTCACTCTTTTTCCACCACAATAGCTAAGACCTTTATCCTTCTCCATTCCCTACCCTTCACCCCCTCCCTACCCCTTCATTCACCATCTCTACAATGCCCCCCATCTTCCCCTTGACCCCCCACGATAATCAGTCAAAGCCGATCTCTAACACCCAGGCACCGAAACACCATCAAGGCACCACAACATCCTCTCAGACCTTTCTGCTTTACAAACCCAACATTTGGGCTGGAATTGGGCGCAAGAGCCTGGTCGATATCGGGCGGGGGGGAAAAAGAGGGAGGAGGGCAAATCGAATTAGGCGGGCAGTAACTCGATTGGGCAGCGATCAGGCCGGGGCGTAATTTCTAATGGAGCTGGCAAGAGCCCGACGAAAGTTCTGGCGAAACGCGCTCGGTCCGCTCATTAAACTGATGCCCGTCCATTTGCCTTAATCAAATATTGATACAGGGACGGCTGGGGAAAGGTGAACGGGGTTAGCGCAAGCGGCGACGCCCCGGCAGCTGTTGTGGGTTTTTTGGAGTATGGCTGAAGAGGGGAGGGACAAGGGGTTGAAACAGACAAAAAGAGCGTCATGTTCTGAAAACACCATGTGGAGGAGAATTTTGAGAAGAAAAAACCAATGCCGCAAATATAGTGAAAAGTACCTACTACACTGGTGTGAGTGTGTGTGTGTGTGTGTGTGTGTGTGTGTGTGTGTGTGTGTGTGTTTGTGTGTGTGTGTTGTGTGTGTGTGTGTGTGGTGTGTGTGAGTGTGTGTGTGTGTGCGTGTGCGTGTGCGTGCGTGCGCGCGCGTGCACGCATGAGTCTTTTTGAATATATGTTTACGTCTGTCTTGTGTATTCCTTTCATTGCTACGACTGTTGCTGAAGTACGTGCCTTTCAGTGTGACAAATGATTCTGAGAAACCTTCTATACTTTTACTGTCTTTAGGTAATGTGAGGACACCCTAACACACCTCTTGTCATCCATCGGCCACTACCTCAGCACATGCTGGTCCGGGTGGAGGGGAAAATACCCCCCCCCCCCCCCCCCCCCCCTTCTATCTCTCTGTGCGCTCGTACGCTCGTTTATGTCCACATACGCATCATCATACACAACATACACATCAGCATGAATGGAGGCATTTCCAACCCTTAGCTAGACCCCCTTCTTCCCCTCTATGTCCTTTAATTTGGGCATCTTCAGTACTTGCACCAAGATCTGACACGGGGAATTTCAGTGCAATTAAGTAAGAAAGGGGTGGGGGGTGGGGGTGGGGGGTGGGGTGGAGGGTGGATTCGTACTCTCCCCCCTGGTTACACTCCCGTGGCTAACGACTCGCTATTTCCATCTGGCATCAAGTAAAGGGGGAAAATAATACAAGACAAAAACACAGCCAGCATCGGATTGGGTCCCCGCCGTCGGCCCCAAGTCTGCCAGGCTTCCAGGAAAGCGGGAAGACTGTTCCATCATAATTAGCTTCCCCGGGGATAGCCAAGCATCAGAGAGAGAGAGAGAGAGAGAGAGAGAGAGAGAGAGGGAAGAGAGAGAGAGAGAGAGAGGTGAGGAGAGAGAGAGAGAGAGAGAGAGAGAGAGAGAGAGAGAGAGGGGGAGAGAGAGAGAGAGAGAGGAGAGGGGAGAGAGAGAGAGAGAGAGAGAGGGAGATGCGGTGACTGAAGGATCCTGGTTCCTGGGCTCAGAGGCCCATGGGGGGATGCCTACACTGCCATGTTCCATTTGGCGGGCAACAAACCAGACCTCATGCTCGTTCTGCATAATTGCTAGCACTCCTTGCCCCGTCACGTCTCCGAAACTAGACCAAAGCAAAAATTGTAGAAGGAGGGCGCTTTTTGATCAAAGTCTTTTTTTTAGTAGAAGCCTGTTATTATGCGCGCACAGCCTGTTACTGGAAAATAATGGCAACACAATGACCTTACAACCATTAAGAAATCAAATCGTTTCCCGAAATGACCTTTTTTTTTAAACCACCAAAACACGCACACACAAACAACAACAACAAAAACTGTAATTTACAGAAATGATTGTTTTACTAGGCCATTTTCACAAATGATAGAATATTTTAGTCATTTGCGGTAAACTACGAAATGTAGAGCACCATGACACAGCTATAGTCCAATCACAGACTGTGTTCTGAGTTTGTATACGGAAGGATAAGATTGTTTTCAACAACAGACTTCAGTTTCTAGTGACATAATTATTGTCATGTAATGTTGACAGAATTGTGTATTTAGTGAAAATGAGATATGGAGAAGAGAGATGATGGAAAAACTAAAAATAAGAGAGAGAGAGAGAGAGAGAAGAGAGATAGAGAGAGAGAGAGAGAGAGAGAGAGAGAGAGAGAGAGAGAGAGAGAGAGAGAGAGAGAGGGGGGGGGGGGGGTACACATAATAGATGAACTGAAAACAATACGAAAAAAATATCGGGGCTTTAGGCCAGTCACAACTCTTGTCAAACCTAAATTAAATACCAATGAGCTGGGTATGTATTAAAAAAAAAGTAAATAACTGGCGATCTGCCCTGTGTTGAAGATAAAAACAAACAGACAAAAACCATTCTGTCAAATGTTAATAAACGACGACCACTTGGTGCTCTAAATCCTGAAACGTTCAACAAGGGAGATGCACCAATAGAACTACAAAGCTTAGCTCTGGATGGACATTGGTAGCAAGCCTTCTTCCTTCCTTCTCTCTACTATCCTCTCTCTCTCTCTCATCTCTCTCTCTATCTCTCTCTCTCTCTCTCTCTCCAGACCTGGATTGTTGGTCTGGAAGCCAAGGGTAGTTCTGATGATGTGGGTGCTAACCCCTGCACCCGCTCCTGCTGGGAGGCTAATGATGCGGAGGGTCCTCTTGTCTACACCCTCTCCTCCCCCAGCCACAGGGGGCAAGGTACTGACTGACTGCTAGGTGCCCAGTCACTGATAACGTATGTGGCAAGGTGTTCAGGGGTTTTCTATGGAAGAGATAGAGAGGAGAGAGAGAGAGAAGAGAGAGAGAGAGAGAGAGTGAGAGAGAGAGAGAGAGAGAGATAGAGATAGAGAGAGAGAGAGAGAGAGAGAGAGAGGAGAGAGAGAGAGGGAGAGAGAGAGAGAGAGAGAGAGAGAAGAGAGCAGAGAGAGAGAGAGAAGAGAGAGAGAGAGAGAGAAAACTCACTAATATATAATACTGCGCTTGACTTATTTATGTCTATACTGATTTTGTTGTTGTTGTTTGTTTGCATACATTTCGAGTTATTAATTCTAACAACGCCCCCCCCCCTCCCGCCCCCTCAGAACATACCATTATAACTCTAGGTCTAATTTGGCAAGAGCTGTTCGCACCGATACTTGGAGGAATAATGCTGCACTCAACTGTGCAGCACTGGTGGCCTGTCATCCCTTCATGACACCAGGCACCTCGGGCCATTATCACGCGGGAAGTCACCGATACGCCGAGGTGTGCACGTGCACAGGTTTCCGCACCTTCGTCCTAACACATTGTCACCGACACTCTTCTGTCCCCCGAGAGACAACACATCGTGTCGCCCCGCCCTTTCCCCGCCCAAGCCACCCCCACCCACCCCATATCCCACCACCCACAAGGCACTCCTCTGCAAGACGTTTTTTCTTGCTCTATCAATGCCCCCCACCCCCCACCCCTCGTGAGAATACTGGGGGGACTTTTACATAAATAGTTCCCCCACCTTCTGGAAGTTCTGTGCTTGTAACTTCCTCTAATCTGTCCCTCTCTTTGACTCTGCCTTTTCCCTTTGCTTACTGTCATCTACTTACTATCTTTCTGCCTTACCGGTCCATTCTCCTGCCTTTTCCCCCCCCACGAAACACTTTCAAAAACATTTCTCCAGCCGAAGTCGGACTTGCTGGGCCTAACTATTTCTTAGTTAGGCACATAACGGCAGCATGACGCATCTGCGCTCATAATTGACAGGAAACTATCTGAGCGATGGAAGAAGAAGAATTGGCCCAACTACAGTGGCCCAACTACAGTGGCCTGCTTGTCAGGCCACTTGCCCATCCACACTCCCTGCCAACATAACATTTTCTTCCGCCAACAAGTCTGAGTGGCGAAGCATTGGTCCGAGGTGCCTTCCATCATCGGTAAGACCCAGTGATTGGTCTGAACGGGAGTAAAGATGATCAGTGAAAGACCGTTAGGGGAGGGGGGATTAAATGGCAGGTAAGTATCAAGCGTGCCACTTGACTCAAAGTCAGCTGCGCAACAGATGTTTCTGTTAATACTGTTTGATATTTGGTTATATTCTAGTCACATAGACTTATCTATGTGAAATTCAAGGTCGGATCGGGCCATGCTAACTCGTCCGGCTGGTACATAGTGCAGCCCTGCAAGCACCTACCCGATTTTTTTTAAAAAAAATATTTTGTTTCCCCCCCCCGGGGGGGGGGGGGGGTTGGGGGGGGGGGGGGGGGGACGAGGGCTACAGGGTGAGACTTGGAAAACCTAGCTACCAATATTGGCCATACCAGCATTACTTTAACACAGTTTAAATTTGTTTTATTGAAACGGTCGTCTGCATCCATTCGGTTTTCATGTTCCAATAATACCGTGTTCCTGCTTTTTGTTGATGATGCTTTTGTAGACCTGATGACCGGATGATGAAGAAATGTTGTTTTATACTGCCTTTTTCTTAACAATGACATGTTGTGACTCCCTGCTCAACGAGTTGTCTCCATGCTCACTGGGAGGCGGTTACTTCAGTTATTAGGTATTTAGGTATTAGGGTACGCTTGGTATAGTCTATTAGATTGCGTCGCTGTGAAATTCGGGTTGCTCCAACATGGAGAGCGCGTCGCAGACAGAGGCGCGCCCCGCCTGTCCTTTGTTTTTTGCCATGCAATTTTTGTGTGACTGAGCGAGGAAGGAAAGGGGGGGTGGTGGGTATAAATTTTGACCAAATACTACAACTTGTTTTGTTGCCACTGGGGTTTTTAACGTAATGCTAAGTTTCATGGGCATGATTCACATTTCATGTTGTGCTATGGATCATTGTATTGTTGTTTGTTTCCCCTTGGTCTCTCCCAAATTTCTAAGCATGTGTAACTTTATTGATTCAGTTTTTTATTATTATTATTATTTGTCTTTTGTTCACTCTTAAATTCTTCTTTTGTATTCACAGTTGTAATAATTTTATAAATGATATTGATTAATAATACCTTTAATTTTGTTTATCATTATATTACTTTGTTTAAATGCAGTCTCCATCTTCTTTCTCAGCTCAATTGTGCAATGTATGATTTTAATTAAAGGAGCACGGTATAAGCTTCGAGCTTGTTGTTGCTCTAATTGTCTTTCTGTTTGACTATGTTTTGAAATGAATAAAGAAGCACAGGGGACCTCGGTTTATAATCCTCATCCGAAAGACTCCACGTCCTCAGACCCTAGCTGCAAAGTGAGAGGACAAATCCTCTGTACCCGTCTGGTTCGATACTCGGGTTTACTTGGATACAGGGCGAACGCGTTACTTCTGTGCCACTGTACACCACAGTTACAACCACAACCCTAAAAATAGCTACAACACACCGTGACGGAAATCAATGGATCATTTAAACACCCTTTTCTCGCTACTTTCACAACTCCGATAATATAATTATATAATGCCTGTCTGTCGTTTCCGACAATGAATGCCAAACATCAGCGGGGGGGCAGACTATCCGGCGGGATGACTTATGTGTTAAACATAGCCAAGGCAAAGGGGAAGTCTATAAACCCAAACACTGTTAATGGAAATACACGAAACAACATATTATTAAGAATATAACGTTAAAAAGGATTATCATATGAGGGGGACAATACAAATGGAGAGAGAGAGAGAGAAAGTAAAAGAGAGAGAGGATGAGAGAGAGAGAGAGAGTGAGAGAGGAGACGGAGAGAGAGAGAGAGAGGAGAGAGGGAGATAGAGAGAGAGAGAGACGAGGAGGAGAGAGGAAGGAGGAGAGAGAGGAGAAGCGAGAGAGAGAGAGAGAGAGAAGGATGAGAAGATCTGAGAGGAGAGTGAGTGAGAGAGAGGAGAGAGAGGGAGAGAGAGAGAGAGAGGAGAAGAGAGAGAGAGAGAGAGAGAGAGAGAGGGAGAGAGATGAGAGAGAGAGATGAGAGAGCAGAGAGAGAGAGAGAGAGAGAGAGAGAGAGAGAGAGGAACGAGAGAGAGAGAGAGAGAGAGGAGAGAGATAGAGAGATAGAGAGGAGAGAGAGAGATGAGAGAGAGAGATGAGAGAGAGTCGAGAGAGAGAGGAGGGGGAAAACAACACTACAAAAAACGAAAAACGAAAATTTAATTTAACCAGGGAAACATGAGATACGCAATACAATGCTTTGTTTCACCCAGCCCTGGGGCCAGAGGGGGGGGGGGAGAGAGAGATAGAGACGAGAGAGAAGAGAGAGAGGGTGCGAGTAGAGAGCAGAGAGGAGAGAGAGACAGAGAGAGAGAGAGACAGAGAGAGAGATAGAGGTGAGAGAGAGGAGGTGGAGAGGCTACAGGAACAGGATTGGAATAATACGCCAATGGGGTTTTGGGCGATTGAAAACCCCACAGATCTGCGATAGGATCCAAAGTGGGTATACATAAAGCAGCCACTTGTACATTATTATAAACTACGTTTTTGCAAGATTGGTAAAAAACAATAAGGGGGTGAGACAAAAGGCGCTGGTAATGGCAGTAACCAGTCCTCGGTAACATCTGTTATGCAGGACTCGTCTGAACACGTCTGTGGTTGCAGACAGGGCATTAATGCCTGCGTTTACACACCCCCCCCCCCCCCCCCCCCCCCCGACATGCAATCACCAACAGGTGCACACCAAGTGCCAACCCCACCCCTGACCATAGAATGGCTTGTCACTCACTCACACTTCCCTTTCTATTCCTACTCATTCCCTACCTTCCCTTCTCCTTCTTGAGTATTGTCTGATGCTAAGTCTGTGTTGCACAGTTTAATATGGTATTGTGTGGTTTTTTCTTTCGTTGTTTTCTGTCCTTGATGGGGAATTTTCGAAGCGATCAGCACCGCAGAAAGAAACCGTGGGTTGCTTCTCGTTTCTGGTGAAGCCTTTCTTTCCACAAAACAAACAACTTAATGTGTGCTAAAAAAAACCACCCACCCAACAATATTGAATTGAAGAAGATAAAGATTTAAGAACTTGAGACGAATTAACTCAAACTCAAACTCTTTTATTTGTCGTAAAACCATCAAAGTGATTATTGACACAGAAGTGGTAAGCACATACCACGAAAGAAAGAAAATAAAACAAAAAGCACAAGGTAAAGTTCGTGACGAAGTAATTGCAGCAGATAAAAATAATAATAAAACATATGTATTCTTGATAATTATTTACTGCGGACAGCAAAGCATTCATAAATGTATCTTGCTATTTCAGGTTGAAAGGAATTTGATTTCAGTATGAGACTTGGAGACTGAAAATCTGTTAACAATGAAGAATGCATCTGTCTGTTAATACAAGCCGCAAATCGGTATACAGTGTACATGCATCTAGAAAATGAAGTTCATCCTCCACCACGCTACAAGATTGACAAAGTCTGTCTTCTCTTGGGATTTGCGATGGCGACCCCTTTCAATGTGAAGGTCGTGTTGACTTAATCTTATCTGATCATTCATACATAGTGAGGATGGTGATTAAGACAATGATAATGGAGGAATCTGAAAGTTTTAAGAAAGCATCGTCTTCCTAGCATAGCGAAGAGAGGACAACTAATCAGAACGACAACAGCCCAGGCGCCATAACGCCACCCCTTCCCTTCACAACCCCGCCCCACTACACCTGTCTCCCTCACCCCCACCTCTGAGTCTACCCTATCCCACCCCCCACCTCCACCTCCCTTAGCCCTTTGTTTCCGGCCCGCCCAGACCCAGGGATCAATCAACCGGCTAATCTGTCAGGGCAAATCAGGAAGCTATTTGTTCAGACCTTTCTAATTCCCCTAATACCCCCCCCCCCCCCCCCCCCCCCCCCCCCCAAGTCCCTTCTTCTTCTTTCCTGCCTCACCCTCAGGGGCTTGCGACGTCTCCCCCCCCCCCACCCCTCCCCCCATCACCAATGGGGTGGGCTGCCTCAAGGTACGACACTCCGGAGCACCCCGCTAATTGCGTTCCCGAGGGTCATCTCCCTTTGTGTGACCCTTTGTCCTTTTCTTTCTAAAATGGAGTGCTGTCCACAGTTTGCTTGTCTGTTTTTGTGCGGGGATCAGCTCCAATGATCTTTAACGTCCAGGAGCTTGAAAAGGGGGGGGGCTTCGAAAAGACAGGTCTTGAAATAAGGGCAGGAGAGTGTAGTGGCCACCGCAGGCAAAATGCGAAGGAAGGCGACAGGAGGGAAGGGTGGGGGTGAGGGAGTCAGGCAGCGAAAGAGACGAGCGGGGGTGCTGAGATAAAGGGGTAGCGGAGTGACTGTCACATGGTCTTTACTGTCAAGGCAGTGAGATCGTGATCAGCCCCCTAATAATCTGAAGGTAGTGAAGACCTCCTCTTGATGTGCTCAGCAGGGTTCTAGTCACTGGCTTCCTCCCCAAGTCGTTTTCCTGATTAGGATTAGGTCCCAGGTCATCCATAGCATCACTGGGCATAGGCGACTGCATATTCCTCTGCTTTGGTTTTGTAATAGCTAAAAAAAACCACCCACTCGGTTTAGAGCTTTTGATAGGTTCGGAGATTTGAGGCTAGAGTTCGACAAAGGCACTCCAAAAGGGCCTTCTACACTAAATACGATTTGCTGTCAATGCGATTGTGACGATGTGAGTCATGATTCACGTGAAATGCATGTATTGGGTTTACTTGAGTATATAGTACGAAAGCAGCAGAATTATTTTTAGACGGAGGTGTTTCACGTGAACGATTCGCATCGTCACAATCGCATCGCATTGACAGCAAATCGTATGTCGTGTAGCAAGCCCTTAAAGGGAGGCGAATTTGTTTCACTTACCATTGCAGACTCAGGTAAATTGTGACGTAGAGAATATATTATTTACACACGTCTGTGCTTTTTATGCATACGATCTTCTTAAACTGCGTTGGAATTTTCTGCGAAATGAATCCCAATTTATCAGAAGTGATTACGCTCTTCAATTAATATTCACAGAAGCGATTAAATGATTATTGCAGCGTTTCAGAAACAAAATAGAATCTATCAGAGAAAGAAGGAAATTGTGAGTTAAATTTGTGATATTTAAACTAAACAGTAAGGCCAGAAATAACTAAGAAGTAAAGTATATAAACTTTATAAAAAATATATGTTGGTGAACTGTCTGCAGTAATGCGAAAGTTTGCGGACAGGAAGGTATACGATCGATTGCTAAAATAGTTGGCGACGAATGAACAGTCAAATCGGGAAGAGATTGAAAACGAAATCCACTTGATAAACGTTCCCTATCTGCAACCTGAAGCACCTGCCGCTTTCGCTTTGAGGGCCTAAACGAGGAGATGGCGAAGATTTGGCTGAAGAAGTCGGCCATAAAACTAACTCAGGCAGGCTCCATTTGCCGAAAATGCCCATTAGGAACAGTCCACCCCACACCCGGATCATCCCGAGCCTCCCCGCTGATATATAGAGCTGTACCCCTCACACTTGCATTCCCATAATTCCCCAGTACTGGCTGCGCGCGCACCGGCAGTGACGTCGGCAATCGATCAGGTGAGGTCACGTGACGGGCTGGCACGCCAATGGCGCATTACGACGTCACAAAGCAGCATCGCCATCTTCCATCACTGTGTTTTCCGGGCAGCAGAGCGATAAGCATCGGTTTCGCTCAATGTTTTCAATTGGCCTGGCACCCAAAAGCCTTTTTTTCCCCCAGAAAGAAAACAGTACGTCAGGTTTTGTTTACAATGACTTGGTTGAAGCTGACAAGGCATAATGAAAGACTTATTACTTGTTTCCGTTTTACATCGCAAAAATGAAAATAATAAAGTTGAATGCGTTCCCTAAAAATGCAGAAAACTGACGTGGACATTCACGATCAACATTACTCTCTCTCTCTCTAACTGAACACTGAAAAAAACTTTATTTAACAAGTTTTTCAGTGCGCTCTCTCTCTCTCTCTCTCTCTCTCTCTCTCTCTCTCTCTCTCTCTCTCTCTCTCTCTCTCTTTTCGGTGAACATTGGTTTTTTATGTGGACATGTTGAGCTTCCTTTGATTCGCACATTGCTTAGTGATATACTTTTCATGTGATAATAGTGACCTGACCTGGCAACTTCTTTACTAACCTGGAATCTGATAACCCAAACCTTTCTGACGATACTGGATGAATCAATGAGAAAAGAGGAAATGAAATGGGATACAAGGAAATAAAAGATGGACTAGACGGGATGGAGTTTGAAAACGAGGTGGGGGTGTGGGGGTGGGGTGGAATGGGGTTGGGTAGAGAAGGTGGTGGCAGAGAGATGACAAAGCAGTATGAGAACCGACACGATAACACCCCTCATCTTCAAACGTTGACAAAGTCATTATGATATTGGTAGGAAACAAACACTTTGAAGACAATGAAAACAGGGGCGGGACGCGGGGAGTGAGTGACAGACATACAAAGCCTGGCACTATCTCCAAGAGCTGATCGACCTCGGTAGATGCTAGACAAGAGAGGGTGGGGGAAGAAGATACAAAGTATCATAGCATCTCAGGGACGAGAGATGTGTGGTGGTGGTGTGGGAAAAGGTAGGCAGTTCGTGGCTGTAGATCACAGTATGGCAGCATATCGGGAAGGGCGTTCCAGGGAAGGGGGGCTGGCTGATCGGGTGTCACCCTGCACGGTAGGTCAATTTGTCTTCTGCCTTCTTCAGGCCGGGTCCCCACCTCACTTCGGTCTGTCCCTATCTTTCTCTTCTTCTTCTCTCCAACCCCCACCATCCGGGTTTCTTATCTATCTTCCCACTCCCCTCTCCGCCCAGAACAACGTGTGTTAAGTCATCTCGCGGCCTTTTTGTCCTCATGTGCACAATAGTCTAAAATGACCCTCTTTCTGCTTCTTTTTTGGGGGGGTATTTATTGTTTCATTACTCGCCATGTTACATTACCACACAAAATGTGAAGCCATTCTACCCTCTGGTTCATGAGATACAGCTCGGACATGAAGGAAGGAAATTTCGGTTTTGGAGGTGTTCCTTAGCGGAGGTTTGCACTGGCGGTTCAAAATTCAGTATCTGAAAAGGTTGTGGCATGATCAAGAATGTATGGGAGACCCTAGGCTTATTGTAGGTCATGGTATCCGCGAGAAGACATATGACCGCGAAAGGACTTAACAGACGTGCCTCTTGCTGCCACTCACTCACCTTACTGTCTTTGATAACACACCGTCATCCCCTATTTTCTGATCCACCCCATCACACATCTGTCTTCCCTGAGAAGCTATGATACTTTGTACCTTCTTCCCCACTCTCTCCTGCCTCAGGCTACTTTTATTTCTTTTACTTTCAAAAACGAAATAATGCGATGAAAGGAAAAGAAAGCTTTAAAATCGAAAAATGTCCAAAAGAGACCAATAAATGAATAAACAAACAAATAAATGAATAAATAAAGCGCGGCTTCTTAATTGGCTATAAGCACAAAATGAATTGAACGACATGCCTTGAAAGCAGCTAATAACAATGTAAAAAATGTACAAAGCTAACTTGAAAAATAAAACAAAGTATTATTTCCTCCCTTCTCTACCGAACGGAAGCATTTTTTTTTCTATAAAATCGTCTGAAACTGGTAACATTACGCCACCGCTCTAGAAAAAACGAAAAAATATCTGCAGCCAATCCGAAAACAGGGGGAGAGAATAATTATAATGGTAAAAAAAGAAAAGTAAACGAGTCAAAGTTTTTGAGGGAGTCCTGTCGGAGGAAAGAAAAAGCAAATTAGCGGTTTTTCTTTTCTTTCCCCATTTTTCTTCTTTTTTGTTAACACACGCCTCCCAAAGCTTTCAGACAATGGCTGACAGGAGGAGGGGGGGGAAATGGGATGTTGATAAGAGGAACGCTCGGCATAAGTTTTGAATACTTTGTCAAAATATAATTGTCTTGCCGGGGGAGAGTGGGGGTGTTTATCAGACGCCAAGACTCACAGGGCCCCTCTCTACCCTTACTACACTTATGCGCCCCCCCCCCCCTCCCTGCAGCAATGCTTCCACCAGTGAAGGTGAAGGTAAACATAGGAAAACAGAGTGGTTATCTTCAGGTAGTGAAACATATCTGGCACACACACGCAAGCGCTCAGATTATAACATACTTACTATATGGAGGATGATCATCTGGGCAGCCACCCCATTTTGACAGGATATTAGAGGAACCCCCACGTTTTACAGTATCAGTATTCACAAAGTTGAGGTGGGATACTTTATGAAAGAAGAAGAAAGAGATCTATGTGCAAGGGTTTGTGTCTGTATGTATGTGTGTGTGTGTGTGTGTGTGTGTGTGTGAGAGAGAGAGAGAGAGAGAGAGAGAGAGAGAGAGAGAGAGAGAGAGAGAGAGAGAGAGAGAGAGAGAGAGAGAGAGAGAGACGAGAGAGAGAGAGGAGAGAGAGAGAGGGAGGAGGAGAGGGAGAGGAGGAGGGAGGGAGGGAGGGGGAGGGAGGGAGGGGAGGGAGGGGAGGGAGGGAGGGAGAGGAGGGAGGGAGGGAGGGAGGGAGGGAGGAGAGAGGAGAGGGAGGAGAGAGAGAGAGAGAGAGGAGGGAGAGAGGAGAGAGAGAGAGAGAGAGAGAGAGAGAGAGAGAGAGAGAGTCTGACTAAGCTATTCCTAACGGCCCCTAATAGTCTGAGCATCAAAGACCAAGCGGGACGCAGTTGGATCTCAGATCCCACAACATCCCCAACTCACTTAGCCGTCCATTGCCTTCCAACCCACAGGGATTCTTCCCAGCACGTGATGATGATGATGATGATGACCAACAAAATGCTACCACCAGGTAACGTCCCGCACAGATCCCCTTTACCAGGCTCTCCCTCTGCAGGGCATGTGGCCATTCTCTGCCTTAATGGGGCCTAAAGAGCCTAATGGCCTCTCTGAACGAGGGCCTCTCCTGACAGCACGGAATGAATGGTATGGCCATTAGCTGTGCAGTTTGGAAACAAACAAAAGCTCAGACACGATCATCAGGCTACTCCAGGTCCCGCTACAAAGGCGGCTGGAAGAGGCAAGTGGGCCAACAATCGGTCACCAGTCACAACATCCAGACTTGCCCCTAGGTAGGCTACCATTGACTTGTACAGCTATTCTTTTTCTTCAGATTTCCCAATTGTGATGGGTAGTAGGTACACACATAACAAGAAAACTACTTTTGAAAATGGTTTGGATTGATCTTAATTCCAATAGCACTGCCTAATAATCACTGTGAGGCAAATCATGTCTAGTAGAAAGAAAGTTTTACGTCACCATGGCTTTTGCCTATTAGGGACAAGTGCTTCTGGTGCGGTAGTCTTCATAGTATGTGGGCCGATCATGGAGGTACTGCAATACCAGGTCAGCCCGTGGCGACTCTCCGCCGTCGTTCAAACATCAGTTAGTTGATAACAAAACCCTCGAAAGGGGTGTGTATAAGATAAAGCTGAATAATGTCTCGCAAAACACATCCACTATTGTTACAGTATAAGTTATAGTGCATAGAGTCATCACGTTTCATTATTATGCTGCTGATGGCTGGCTCCTCGGATCTGTTGGAAAGTCCCTGGTGACTGAAGAGGTTTCTTTATTATTATGGAGGGCAGATATTTTTTAGATCGTTTTTTTTTTTGTTCAGGGGCGGGAGCATGAAACGGGAAAGAAAAACGATGTTATCACTCACAAAATCAGGAATGACTGAAGGAGGGGACGATGAAAAGGAAGTGACAGTAGCAGAAAACATGGTGGAGAGAGAGAAATGGAGAGAGAGAGAGAGAGAGAGAGAGAGAGAGAGAGAGAGAGAGGAGAGAGAGAGAGAGAGAGAGAGAGAGAGAGAGAGAGAGAGAGAGAGAGTGTGTGTGTCTAACTAAACTGTTCCCCTCGTTTGTACTGCACAACAAACTAATGAACGAACAATGATGGAGCTGGGACAATGAATGTGCATGTTGGTTTTGAAACGGAAATGGGTTTACCTTTTTGACAGTTCGGAATAGACAGAAGGACACGGAAGAGGTAAAGGAGGAGGAGGATGCCGATGTTATCCGCAACACCGCTACTGGCCAGGAACGTCAGACACTGGTATGGAAGGTGAAGGGGTTATCCACGAATCAGCGCCTCGACTTCTTCACCACAAGGGCAGAAAACGTTCGTGACAATCGGGACCAAGTCTGTGTTTATCTGGCCCTTAGATCAGCATACCTCCACTGGACAACAGAATGGGGATCGGGAATGGGGAGCAAAGGATGGGGGTATGGAGTGTAGATGACTTGGGCGGGCCCGACACCTGGTTCCAATGAAGCAGTGACGACCTGTAGTCTGGCCCCATGTTCCAGTCAGTGAAGGCCTGAGGCTAATGCCGCTAATGAGGAAGGACAGCAGTCCGCCCGCTTCCCTGATAACTTTCCCTGCTTCACCCTTTCTCTGCCTGCCCTCCGGACATTAGAAGCAGCTGGTCATAGATCTTGTACCTTGAGACCACTGGCAGCCTAGGTGGTCAAGCTGGTAGGCAGTAACGGTTGCGCACTGACCACACGCACGCACGAGCGCGCGTGCAAGATCCCGTGTATATGAACCCTATCCTTTACTAATCGTTTTCGGTATGCCGATAACTACTGTTTCCAGAAAAGGTATCGTCTTCCAACTTGCGCCTATTTTATTTTGTCCAAAGTCACAATTCAATTGTCCTTCGCCGATCTACGCTCGCAAAGGAGTCTAATTTTGTCGCGTTTTTTTTTCTTTCTGTCTGCCCCAAGGATTTCTCGAACCGCTTAATAGAATCGCTTCAAATTTTGTGTGGTGGTGTGTCACCATGAGAGGAAGACATCCGCGCATAAATTATTGCCGTTGTGACCTTGACCTTGGCATATGACCTTGAAAACCGAAAAATCCACACCGCTGGTCTTTGAGTCTTCAAACTTGGCATGTAGGTGCTTTGGCTTATGGCCGTTCTGATGATGGCATACCGATCAAGGTCAAGGAGATCGGTAGGCCTTGAAAGTGGTAGGGGTCTAAAAATTGGGTTTTAGCCATATTTTCCACATTTTTACTTGACTGAAGAGCTTCAGATTGTGTGTGGTAGTGTATACCTTGAGTAGAAAACATCCGAGCATAAATTATCGGCGTGCTGACCTTGACCTTGAAAACCGAAATTTACTTCTTCGCGCTATATATTTGTTGTCTAAGCTGCATCTCGTGAACTAGGAGATAGAATCCCTTCAAATTTTGTGTGAGTGTGTGAGACTAAGAGTATAGCATAATTATTACATACATTATCCCTCGGAAATACAATGTCGCCGAGCGGCAGACACCTTTTCGTTTTTCTTCACCCTCATATATTTCGTGAAATACTGCATAGAATCACTCCAAACTTTGTGAGGGGCGGGGTATAAATAAGAGTAGAAGACATTGCAGTACAAAGTATGCCATGTGGGATTTAAATGTCACCGAGCAGCAGACATGTCTCCGAATT
Organism: Phymorhynchus buccinoides; assembly: GCA_017654935.2. NCBI lineage: Eukaryota > Metazoa > Mollusca > Gastropoda > Neogastropoda > Raphitomidae > Phymorhynchus > Phymorhynchus buccinoides. The sequence continues at coordinate 6,455 of JAGGCT020000802.1, read as the reverse complement.
AAGGGTGTACACCCCACCAATTAAGAGTGTACATCCCAGTAAAGGAGGGGGTGTAATAATAAGACTAAAAGACATTGTAGCACAAAATGTGCCACGTAGGGATTAAATGTCGCCGAGCGGCAGACATGTCCCCCACCAAGTAAGGGTATGCATCCCAGTAAAGCATGTGCACCCAGTCAAGTGTGTGTAGGTGTATAACCCAAAGGTCACAAGGAGGATGGGGGGCTAAGATGTGAGGGCGAAGGGAGGTACAGGGCAGGGCAGGTAAAGGGCGTAGCAGGCAAAGGACATATCTGCCGCTCGGCGATGCCCTTGTTTGATTGTCTCTCTCTCTCTAAATTTTTCAGCGTTCAGTGTTCTCTCTCTCTCTCTCTCTCTCTCTCTCTCTCTCTCTCTCTCTCTCTCTCTCTCTCTCTCCGCAACAGAGAGAAGAGGGAGGTGAAGGAAATAGGCAAAAAAGAAGATAAGCGCACCAACAAACGCAGTCTGATAGTGTATGAGAGCAAAGAACATGGCAGTAAAAGAGCAGGGTGTCCACACCTGCTCAGGTATTATCACGGAAAGCTGGGCACGGCATTGTGATAACACTCGGGTCTAAACCTAGCCCACACAGCCCTGCTTCAAACGAACCCTGTATCAGCCCCTAAAGGCGAGGGCAGTACAACTGCAGGGCGTGAAGGAGAAGCCCTCATGATGATTATTGGCCCTGTCGACAGAGGAAACAAAGCAGAGCCCCCATAAAGGGAGGAAACCAGACCCCCATGTAACCACAACGCCCTCTTTGAAAGCTCCGATTCCACCGCTATAAAAATTCCGTTACCCAGCCTCCCTCTGCTCATCAGGACAAGCGAATTCCCGGCTTATCATGCTGGACGGTCTTTGATATCCTAAGCCCACCTCAGGGGCTATCAAGAAGCACCAGCTACACTGGCTACGGCCGCCCTCCCAGTTTCCCCCTCCTCCTCCTCTCCTTCTGATCCATGGCTGGACGTCTATAGTGACTTGCACGTGCATGCATCTTTAATCATCAAAGGCTCGCGCAAGTGGCGCGTGACCCCACGTGACGTAAAGCAATGGCTGGCAGGTGAGTTGTGCTAGGTAGCTTCTCTACAGCACTGGAGGGCAAATATATCGGTAATCAAAGTGGATTTATTCTTCCAACTAGAGGTATGAAAGCTGCACTTCATAGCAGCCATACCCCCCCCCCCCCCCACACACACACACACCACCTTCCCACCTTTCTATTTCTCTACGTTCTCTCTTTTCTATTCCTGCCCTACTGATCCATCTGTTACCAGTTACTATGTTACTAGAATTGCAGAATAGCTTTGATGCATTTTTTTTTTCCAAGCTGATAATATAAATGTATCTCAAACCCGTTCTGAATGCAACAGAGTACTATTCTTACGGAATAAAGCGGAAAACAACAACCACCCTATTTCATACTTCGACGTGTAGAACAGAGAACAAGGAAGGGAAACGTCCCAAACCATGTGTTTAATTTCTAATCTTTGATACAGGGGAACCACGAACTGTTCTTATTCAAGACACGTTAAAATAAAAAAATAAAAATAAAATATTGAGTTCAAAGGTTCAGAAGGTAAACGGGAAACAGCGCACCGTATCATACAAAGCACCTTTCTACTCTCTTTGAACTTATCATTGTCTAAAGACAAAGGCTGTTGGTGACTTCTTGCAACTCTACCTCTCATCTTTCTACAAACGGGTCATGTGGCTGGCATAAACGTGGACATCAAAGCCGTGTCTGGGACAGGGCCTGACTCGGAGCCTAAACCAGACGCAGCTGTGACACAAGGGAGCACCGGCCCATCACCCCTGTTTGGACCGGCCCATTGCAGCTCGGTGATGACCCGTTTAACGACCTGGCCAGCTGGGACCCATCATCTTCACGGACAGGCCAGGCCACGTGAGGACCAGCGTTGTGATTACTACTGATTATCTACCGGCTTTGAAGTGGACGCCACAGAAAGGCCACTGACCAGAAGCTATCTAGGACTCTGGCTCCCCGTTCCGCTGCGTTAAAAGTGAATCATAGCTCGTGACGAATGTTGAATTAATTAACTCTCTCTCTCTCTCTCTCTCTCTCTCTCTCTCTCTCCCCCCCCCCCTCTCTCTCTCTCTCTGTTGGAAGGTGGTTTGGTGGGAGGGTGGGGCAGTGAAGAAGAGGAGACATGGATGTATATTATAATCCTGGACGCATTGGCACACAAGCATACACATACCATGGTGCCAAATTCTTTCAATACTTTCTAACCATTTGTGTCCCACAAAACCTCTGGTTTTCTTACGACAATAAAAATTTTGTTCTTGTTCTTGTTCTTTGTTGATACAGATGCGAGCACAAGCACATTTTGTTGTTATTCACATGAATGAAAAACTGAAACAGACTGCAACGTCACTGGAAAATACAACAAAGTTGTTTGCTAGTTCACATGAATGACAAAAATTGTTGCATATCGCCTGATTGAATGCGCTTGCCCCGCCCAGACCTATCCTCTCTTCCAAACACACACAACTATCATACCATTTAACATGTGTACAGGCCAGCGGATCCCTTAGACGCCTTTTCATTTTCTGGTTCTGTCCCACTAATTCAATTGCCAAGATTTGGCGAAGAAGAAAGTGAACAGTTCATTGTAGATGAAGTCCAGTGCTCAAGCCCAAGCCTTTCTGGTGTCCTTTATTTTTGTCGAGGTAATGATAAAATTAATCATCTCTAAACGTCTGTAACAAAAACAACCAGTCTTTCGAATCCATTTTCCACACAAATACAAGAAAAAACACGACACGGGTACATTAGGGTATTACAGAAATAGAAAAAAAAATGGCGATGCTCGCATTCATTTCTTTGGAACTTGAGTCAACGTGACACTAATGAAGGCGCACACGAAGTGCACGGGAAGCACCATATCTGAAGGTGCCAGAAAGACTCAGAGAGAGAGAGAGAGAGAGAGAGAGAGAGAGAGAGAGAGAGAGAGAGAGAGAGAGAGAGAGAGAGAGAGAGAGAGAGAGAGAGAGAGAGAGAGATGAATGAAAACATGTTTAACGTCCTCCGGTCTGGAACAGACACATATGGTACATTAGTAGATATAAAGATGGTGGGAACGATCCTGGAGGCAGTGCAACACCAATAAAGACGCGATTTTTTAACAATACAGATATGTAACGAAGAGACAGACAGAGACAGACTCCTGCATTCCATGCAGCCAACGGAAAGCCGCCACGTCATTATCCGCTTGGGGTCAAGTGGCGTGACCTCGCTGACAGGAAGTCGGGTGCCATGTGTCCCGGATGTCACAGTAGTTTATAGATTAGAGTCCATGTCATGAAGAAGAGTTCTGGGGTATGCTCCAGCGCTGATAACACATACATCTACTCACTGGTCGATGCTCAATAGGATATGAAGACGTCTGTGCTCACTCCTCACTCTACTATCACTCCCCCTATGACATCTTTACAAGCTCCCATTCCTGCCCAATAATATGATTAATAAATCGAAATGTTGACATATGCTGAGCTTTTTGTTTTGCTTCTTTCCCCCTCAGATCTGTCCCAATCATTATGAAGTCTTGCCGTCTCACTGTCTCTGGTTATGCACCATGTCAGGATGCGGCGCCGCCAGAACAAGCGACAGACCCGTCTTGCCGTGCACGCCAAGATGATGAATAAATTAATGTGTTGAGTCACCCAGACAGCTTAATTTCAACCAGAACAAAATCTCTTGAAACAAGTTAATCTTAAGAAAAAAGGGGAGGGGATACGGGAAGAGGAGCAGGAGCAAGGGAACTGATGGGGTGAGGGTAGAAATAAAAACACCTCAACCACGAAGATGTAATTATACAGAGAATGAGAATTTCATTCTGCAGAAAGAATACTGAAAAAAAAGCAATCTGAATCAAGGTTTTTTTTATCAATCCTGACGGGGTGCCCTATCTAATAATTCTGCCATTTAAATATTATCAGTTATTAGGACTTTGCAGTTTGAAATTGCATTTATTCTCTTTCAAGAGGTTGGAGATCCAACGAGACCGTAGAAAGATGACGTTTTTCGATGTCCCCGTATAAGAAGGGTCCAGAGTACCAACAGGTCTGCGCGTTGGTGGGGTACCAGACACAACAGGTAGTGTTTGCTACTCTATTAGCAGTCACACTACCTGGAGTGTCTGGTACGCGCGTACCCCTCCTTGAAATCGTAGAAATTGTAGAGAAATCACGTCATGCTTGCGTCATTTTGAGGGGCATGCAACCCCCTCTGCTACTCTAGTCTATGGCTTGAACAATGCAGTTAGTCGCATGCGAGTGCATCTTGATGCATGACAATGATAACAATGTTATGTGAAGATAAATAACTGTGACGTCAGGTTTCTTGGCAACGGTGTATTCTTACACCTTTTTCTCACGTGCATTTTACATTGAGCCTATGGGTTAATGTACGCAAATGATATGTGAAGTTATGATTTTATATCCCACTCTTGTCAGCCTTCCTTGCTTATCTTGAAAATCGGCCATATATCAGAGATAATCTCAACAAACCCCAAAGGATTGTCAGTCCAGCAATATTCCCTCACTACTTAATGATAGTTCAAAGCAGATCGATTTCACTCCAATAACCCTCCCCCTACCCACCCGCTATTTAACATCCCCTCCACCGCTTATCTGCAAGTCATTTCACACACAAACACAGACACACACACAAACAGCCAGACACAGACACACGCACGCACGCACGTACGCACACACACACACACACGTTATCACCGAGAACGGCCGATGATGTTGCGGGGGCGAGCTGGGCGGCTGGGAGGCGCCCCTAAAACGGCGCCCCGATGACGTACGCGTTTCAAACAAGCCTCACCAGCGGCAGCGGGTCGCTGTCTTTATTGGCGATGAAAATAAGAGGGCGACCTCCATCCCCGCCCCCGAGACAAGAGGTGACGATGATAAACTTCAAACTGAGCTAACGAGGAGGGCGGGAGGATATAGGTGAGAGAGAAGCTAAGTATAGAGAAAGAACAGTGGGTTTTTTAGGGTGGGTGTAGAAAGGGTGGATGGGGGGAATGGAGGATGGCAAAAGGTTGGCGGTTAAGTTCAGCACCACGTCAACGCTCTTTTCGTCGACGTCGTCTGTTTTCTTGCGCAAGTTTCCCGAGCACGTGCTGCGCGCCAGTTCACATCTTTATCGCCCGCCATTCTTTGCATGCCTGCACTGCCAGTATGGCCGCCGACAGTGATGACAGCCACTTTGAACAATGGTACAGCCACCTTCTGCCTAAAGTCAACTTTGGCCTTTCAAGACGGGTGAGGGAAGATTTGAGGGTGACGGTCACAGATTACCTAATGCTCGGTGTCCATCTGTGTTCTACCGAGGACCCAGCATGTTTGACAATCGTGTGAAAGGTAGCACACGCCTTGTTTCTTTTGACTTGCTGACAGGTTTACACACACGCAGGTCTGTTTCTTTTGGTCTCTCTCTCCCAAGACCCAAACAACATGGGCGACAGCAGACTGACCAAATGCGTAAACAACGCACGCCAGTCGGTGTGAATGACATGGCAGCAGGTGTGAGAAAAACACAGAATGAAACAAAACGAGATGTACACCGAGCCTAACGAAGGACAGAACGTTTTCTAGGAATTCCAAGGTAAGCATCTCGACATTTTCCCCCAGCTCACTTTTATACAGAAACTGTTATGCAGTAACTGAGACCCACCCCCTTTTCTCTTTCTACTTACTTCACCAAAATTGCCTGCAGACGTGGGAAATTTACAAACCTATAGATCTATTTCAACCATAGAATTCTAAAAATAACGCGTATCCATGGTTTCACCCCCTTTCCGATTGAAAGGATCCCAGTTTTCTAAGACAACCAATGTGAACAATAAACCAACATTTTTCTTCTCCCTCCAGCGACAGCAGAGGAAGATGAATCCAAGAACCTGTAACCGACGCTCCGCTTTGCTCTCAACGGACGCCGCCTCGACGCCCGTGTGTGAAACGTGCCTTAGCGACATGTTGTGATTAGACACCGGAGACTGACAGACGGGGCAACGAAAAGGATCTGATCAGACAGGCCGACGCCGTCGTTCCGTAAACAGCAACGTTCTCCCCTCTTGCTTCCTACCAGGACAAGATCAACCCAGCTTGAAAACAACAGTACGAAATAGAAACCCACAAGTAGAGACAGACACACAAGAGGTAGAGAGAAAGAGAACTTTGCTCGTAGGGGGGTACAAACGGAAACTTGTTAAACTAAAAGCTTCAGAAGAACCGCAACAGTGGAGGGAAAACACAAAACAAAAACAAACCGCAGCTCTTGAACTGCCAAATGCCTGTTGCTGGGAAAATGAGGCGGAGCAAAGACAGCATAACAAAACAGGTCGCTGGAGTCCAAACTGGTATGTCGGGTAAATATCCTTCTTCCTGAAAAATAGGCA
>JAGGCT020000801.1:0-25000 GCA_017654935.2 Phymorhynchus buccinoides | reverse complement strand
ATGTCAGTCAGTTGCCGAGCCCCTGTCGTCTGTGCTCCTTTCACGCCTGGACAGGCGCCTGATAGCGAGGCCTGCCAAACCCGAGGGGAGACAGACTAGACCCTCCGCAAGGCCTTTCTTCATTTTATTGGAGATAAAAACACAACACCAACAACAGCAACAAAAAACCCTGCTCCACCCAAGAGAGAAACGACGTCATGGTGTTGCACGTGCTCTCGAGTTCATCGCGAGACAGGCGGAGGCATAGCTTGTCACGAGAGGTCCGAACGGAAGTTGGAATATTTTCGAAAACATTGCCCATGCTCAAGCACACACATGCACACGCATGCATGCGACACGTGAGAGAGAGAGAGAGAGAGAGAGAGAGAGAGAGAGAGAGAGAGAGAGAGCGAGAGAGAGAGAGAGAGAGAGAGAGAGAGAGAGAGAGAGAGAGAGAGAGAGAGAGAGAGAGAGAGAGAGAGAGAGAGAGAGAGAGAGAGAGAGAGAGAGAGAGAGGAGGAGAGAGAGAGAGAGAGAGAGAGAGAGAGAGAGAGAGAGAGAGAGAGAGAGAGAGAGAGAGAGAGAGAGAGAGAGAGAGAGAGAGAGAGAGAGAGAGAGAGGAGAGAGAGAGAGAGAGAGAGAGAGAGAGAGAGAGAGAGAGAGAGAGAGAGAGAGAGAGAGAGAGAGAGAGAGAGAGAGAGAGAGAGAGAGAGAGAGGTGAAAATGGGGGCCAGGGGGTAGAAAGGTTGAGGTAGACGAGACAGCAACGTGCAAGAATAACAACAACAGAAAGACAAATACAAACAACGCCACTGAGTGTAAAGGAGAAAGATGAAAAAGGCGCGGGAGCAGACAGACACAGGCAGAGGAATCCTTTACTTCCTCCTCAATCCACGATCTCCTGCAACCAACCTCAAGAAAAGAAGCAGCCCTGCAACTAGGATACATAGAAGACTATCCCCCCAAACCCCCCAAAAACACACACACACAAAAAACCCAGCTCAGAAGATGCGAAGGGAACTCTGCGATGGCGTGCCGTGAAAACTGATCGGGCGCCCCCTGTCGGGGGCCGAGCGGCTAGGGGAGCCACAAGGGCGGTAACTGTATCCCTGCCATCAGGCTGGCGCGGTGGTGGGGCTGTCAATACAGGCACGGGGCTTCAGACCCACCGCACGTCGTTGTGCTTCTATTCCAGCATGTACAGTTATCCCTCTACGTTTCAAGCACTCATCCTTTTTGCGTTCACAACCAAGCTCTTCGTCCACTTGGCCTCACAGAAACACTCTCCCTCCCCCCCTTACCTGTCCTCCCTCCAATTCCCTTCCATTGCCTCGTCTCTCTCGAGTGTTTTCTCTCAGATTCTCCCTCTTCAACGGCCGAACAGCGTTTTGTTTTGACATTGTGACAATTACTTCGCCAACATTCGCTCCAAGTTGAGCAACAGTATGTTCGATATCAGCTCCTTCATCCTGCTGTTGGCTTTGTTTTGGCTTACCCTGGCTAAAAGACTCCAGGGATCATCCCAACAGCGGAAATACTTGAACACTATGGTACAAGCGCATCAGCTACGGATGAGAACATTACGTGTGTGACCATTTGTTATTACTCGTCACGTGGGCAGCCACACTCCGTCTTCGGGGGGAAATCCTGCTGTTTAAAATGATGATCATGGCGTCCACTCATACCCTTGTCGCGTACTAGTTTAGCTGCAACTTCTACTTCTTACACAATAAAACACAATTATACTCCAACAAGTAACAAACCAACAATCTTAATGTTTGAGCGTTGCCTCATTTACACATAAAGAGGATTAGCCGCTGATGCAAGGCAGACAGTCCGACCGACAGACAGACAATTAAAATATTTCCTTTATTATTGTAGGAGAACACAAAGTCGACTAAAAGCTTGCATTACTATTAGTCTTCGGAAAATGACGGCCACTGATGTTGACACAAATTGTGAACATGCTTTTGTAGATACGCACGTCTATATTTTCTCTTCTTCTTCTTCGATCACTCAGACAGTTTCCTGTCAATTATGAGCGCAGATGCGTCACGCTGCCGTTATGCGCCTAACTAAGAAATAACTAGGCCCAGCAAGTCCGACTTCGGCTGGAGGAAATATTTTTGAAAGTGTTTCTTGAAAAAAGGCAGGAGAATGGACCAGTTAGACAGAAAGATAGTGGATGACAGTAAGCAAAGGGAAAAGGCAGAATGAAAGAGTGACAGATTAGAGGAAGTTACAAGCACAGAACTTCCAGAAGGTGGGGGAACTATTTATACAAAAGACCCCCCCCCCCGGTATCCCCACGGGGGTCGCACGTCTATATTAAGTTTGGCTTGATGCTGTCCAAAACGTCGATTATTTCCAATACTTTGAATAGTTTTATGAACATTGGTATTGGGACTACTGGTGTGAATAGTATTACTATCGTTATCATATCAACAGGGACAAAATAACCTAAACCAGACAAGACAACTGTGGATGTAATAGGGAGAGAGAGGGGGGAGGCGGGAGAGAGGAGAGAGTGAGAGAGAAAGAGAGAGAAGGGGAGGGAAGAAATAGAGATAGATGTGGACCAGGAAGATGAAAGGAAGACTTCAACAACAAAAAAGAAAAGGGAACAACCCACAAAACTTTTGATCCTACCAATTTTCCTCCTCCCTAACATTCACAACGCCAATTACAACCCTTTTTACAGAACACGATGGAACAAAACTGAAGAGAGAAAAAAGTGCAACCAAGAAAGAAGAGTCAAAAGCCCCCTTTCCTTCAAATTACGCTGAAAATTGGTCCCAATTTGCAACAGCGTCGGGGCGGGCGAAGACAAAAAGGCAGTCCCGAGCGCATCCCAGAAGCGTGTCTGGGCGGATAACAGGAGGTAAGCAAATCACCACTGACAAGCAGGAGGAGGTCCCGAGCCGAGCGCGGCGGAGGGCTTGAAGAGGGCGGGCAGGACGGGGACAATGAGGCAGCAGACATAGCGGCGCTCTCACCACGTCCCCGCGGCGCCGTCCGCCTGTCTGCCCTAGTCTACTCCTCGCACTGTACTACTACTACCAGCCGGCAGGCCGTGGAGATGATCAGTGGTGGGGCTATCCCTGGTTCCAGCTCACTAGGCTCAGGGAATGTTGGTGAGCGAGTCTTCCTTTACTCCCCTGTATTGGCTTCATGGGCACGCACCTCGCTGACTCCCAGAGTGACCTCATCCTATAAACATCGTGACGTAACATTCCCTTTAGGGAAGATGTAGGCTTGTTGCCCCCCCCCCCCCCCTCCACCCCCACCCCCACACACCCTCGCTCCGGGGATAACCAGTTACCGTTGTCCCCAGCAGGAATCTGGTCATGCTCTTAGTGACCAGAAAAAAATTCATGCTAAACAAGATTATGCATACTGAACACGTTGTGTTTTAAAAGGGAGCAGTTTGACAGCTACATAACAAAGTGTCAGTATGGTGGGTTTTTTTTCAATATCATAACTTTCAAACACATTTTCCAACGATCTGTCATAGCTTTCAAGAACAGTGGAGAAAGCAACGGCCATACCGATCGGAAAATGGGTCAATCAACCGGATCCACCGATCATGGGCTGCGGCTGAGGGCCATTGTAAGCTGGCCCGATAAGGATCAGCCAAGGTTTAGTTGGCCCGTAAGAGAGAAAAGCGAGGCCCCGCGTGTCAGCCAGGGTAGTATGGAGCAAGGAAATCTCTCTGGCCTGACTGAAGGCGACAGGGGCCCCGGGCACACAGATCGCTGGCGACGGGCAGCCAGGTCCCAGTGGAGCCCCTGTCCCTCACAGCGCCACACGGGCGGATAATCAGGGCCTGCCACCTCCAGTGGATGCGAGACACGTCAGGGGTGAGAGCTGGGACACCTTCCCCCCACCTCACCCCCCCCACACACACACACACCTGTGAAATGCCGTCACATTAGCAAGAAGACCCGCCATACCTGTCCACTTGGTACTGGGTCGCCAAATCGTTAGGTACAAATTGATTGGAGTCACGAGCGAGGCGCAGTGGTTAGGTCAACGGCCAGTTTAGCGCTGCTTCTGAACACCAGGTAAAATAGAGGGGTACGGGTGGGGGTAGGGTGAAGGAGTTTTCAGATCAACAAATTTCCGTATCCAAATTCCTGCATCGGCATAAATAATAGTGCTAATGAGCAACACATTTCATATCGAAAGATTTGTGACAACACAAATATATAATAAGGTTTGTCTGAATAAAGAATACCAGAAAATTAACTGCAGAGCTTTTGATCACAGACAAAAGCATAATTATTATAAATCTTCTGGGCCTGTAGTCATGAGTGCGGCTAAGACAACTAATCCTGGATGGAAAATGCAAATTAGTCTAAACTACCAATCCGGCCTGTAGTCATGAGTGCGGCTAAGACAACTAATCCGGGATGGAAAATGCAAATTAGTCTAAACTACCAATCCGATTGGCAGTTTAGACTAATTTGCATCTTCCATCCCGGATTAGTTGTCTTAGCCGGATTGGTAGTTTAGACTAATTTGCATTTTCCATCCCGGTTTAGTTGTCTTAGCCGGATTGGTAGTTTAGACTAATTTGCATTTTCCATCCAGGATTAGTTGTCTTAGCCGGATTGGCAGTTTAGACTAATTTGCATTTTCCATCCCGGTTTAGTTGTCTTAGCCGGATTGGTAGTTTAGACTAATTTGCATTTTCCATCCCGGAGTTAGTTGTTTAGACTAATAGGATTAGTTGTCTTAGCCGGATTGGTAGTTTAGACTAATTTGCATCTTCCATCCCGGATTAGTTGTCTTAGCCGCACTCGTGACTACAGGCCCAGTTGTGAACTCCGCGCCATTAAATTGTCCTTCCAGCTGGACCAGAAACTGTAGGGACATTACCTCATAAACACCCATTAAGCGCTGTATTGTTCTGAAGCAATCCAGGCGAACAGTTGTGGCACCACGTTCTGGGCCAAACAAAAACAAGAAGGATCAGGGCGGGGGGCCTATTGTTGACAGCAACAAAGGCCATGGGTCAAATCTTACTGTTCCTTTCCAAGCCGCTGAACGCAGCCTACACACCCGACGACGACGACAACGACAACAACAACAGTCCGAGGCGAAGACAGCCAGTCTGGCTCCTGACTTCATCCTCCCCGCCATTGACCAGTAATCACGTGCTTGGTCAGTCAGTATATAACACTGCCCGGCACGAAACGTCACAACAAAGCTCACCATGTGGAACAGAATCGACGTTGAAAGCTCAAGTTAACTTGACTTTCTTTTAATCTGAACTAAAGCTAAAGCTGCTTGGGTAATACTTGAGCAGAATTCGTTCTTGGTTGCTGATTTTGTTCTTGTAAAGTAGCATGAAAATGAAGAAAGGTAACTAACTACTGTATCAGAACTGCCTCAACACGTCTGGTCATCTCCTTCCACAGAGGAGGGTTGTTGTGATCGTTTACTTTGTTTGTTATTTGTCTGTCCGCACATTATCTTGTGGACCATCATCAAGAAAAATCTCACTTTTTGTATCCATGCTGGAATACCTGAACCTGATAATTTATTTCGCCCAGTAACAATAATTATAGCAGAGGGTTTGCTGGTGCGTGCGTGCGTGCGTGCGTGTGTGTGTGTGTGTGTGTGTGTGTGTGTGTGTGTGTGTGTGTGTGTGTGTGTGTGTGTGTGTGTGTGTGTGAGACATTGGTAATGAAAAATACCTAACCAGAGACAAGAGAATGAACATGAGACAGTGCGCAATGGTCTGGCGAGCTTGTCGCCGACAGTGATGAGCACAGAAGCGTCCACGGTAAGCGATACGGGGTAGAAGAGAACTGTTGGCACTAGAGAACGAGTACAAAACGTTGAGGATAAGGGGTGGGTGGAGGCAGTGAGTGGCGGACAAAAGACTACCAGCAGACGACGACCAAGACAGTCGAAGTAGGGGGTGACAAGCCCCAAACAGGCACGAGACACAGGCACAAAGGGGCCCCGCCTGTAATTGCCCGCTGAAGGACAAAACGGGCTCTCATGGATGACAACGCTTCAATGGTCCCTGGGGAGCAAATCCCCGCCTCCCAAATTTTGACAGTTCCATTCAACGCTTCTTCCTTCCCAATCTCCGCCGCCGCCGCCAAGAAGCAGACGAGAGAGAACAGAGTAGTAAGTGGGAAGAAAGAAAAGGGATGAGTTTGTCTATCTACTGTCGTGGTCGTCGTGTGTCCGAGTGCCGTCTCCGTGCCGTTGACAGTCATCCCCCGCTGGGCTGAGCATGGTATTTACAGTACGGACCGTAACCTCCACAGTCGGAGGTAGGTCTTTTCTCTGACCCTCCACGAGGCACAGTTCTCGCCACTAACAGGATTTCTTGCTGGGGCTAGACAAAGCTATACTTACACTAATAGGAACGTTGGTCATTATTCCCATTACGCTATTAACGATAAGACAACATAATGGGTCTAATGGCATAGCCTGGGGTTTATTTTACAGCACTCGAGTACGCTTATTAGGCTACGTCGAAGGCAAGTCACTAGACACTGACAGTCTAACACAAGGGCGAAATCGCTATCTTCCGTATTATCTCAATGATCTTTTTGGCTGTTCAAGATCAATTGGGTTGTTTGAAGAAAGAGGTCAAAATGATCAAATGGGTGCCAGCAATGATAGGGGAAAATACTTTTCGCATTGCTCTTCAGAGGAAAACAAGTTAGTCCCTTGACACTGATGAGGGTTTCGGGGTGGAAACAAATTTTAATGTGCTTCGCATTACTCTCGATACATGCATGCAACTCGTCACTCTATGACAACTTAATTCATACAGGCATGCTGAGCTCTCAATGCATCGACAACAAAACTTTATAATTTTGAGGGTGTCGTTTTTGATGACTAAGCAGGCTTAAATTGCACCGCGATTCCATATCCAAATTTGTTCCGCTACAGAACTCTTTATTTGTAAAAGAAGACTGGAAAAGGGCGAAGTGACCAAAAGACGTTAGGAATGGCGGGCGCATGCAAATGCGCCTTCTAGAGAAGGGTTGGGAAATAAAGATTAATACTTTTTTTTCAGAATCGACTTTCCCCCCATCCGAACGACAGTGGTCTGAATATTCATGAAGGTTGGTGAAACCACAAGGGGGATGGGAGGGATGCAGATATCAAGAACACCAGATATTGGTCAGTAATTGTTAGAGATTCGGAAGGGGGGGGGGGGGGGGGGGGGGGGGGGAGAACAAAAAAGAAGGAAGCATAGCTCCCAAGTGGCAAATAGACGGATTCCCTGGCATTGATCCCATTCCTTCAAACCCGCCACATCTCTCCTTCTTTTCTGGGGCACCTTCGCCTTCACCCCCACCCCACCCCCTCTGTCCCCTAGCCTCTCGACTACAGTCCAGCACTGCAGAAGCTGTGTGGTAGTGGAGGCGACGATGCTGTTGCTGCAGTCTAGTAGCCACGCCTCCGCCAAGTCTTGCTGCCGCTGAATCACGCCTCTCGTGTCGGCTTTCCCCTGCATGGCTTGACATAAAAGTTCACACTTTCCATCCCTGATCTCCTATGGGACCACTCTTACACGGGGCATGGAGTAACATCAAGGACCCTAGAGAAACTTGGGTAACATGTTCATTTGGAGCGAAAAGGGGGACACACAATGAGAGAGAGAGAGAGAGAGAGAGAGAGAGAGAGAGAGAGAGAGAGAGAGAGAGAGAGAGAGAGAGAGAGAGAGAGAGAGAGAGAGAGAGAGAGAGAGTGAGAGAGAGAGAGAGAGAGAGAGAGAGAGAGAGAGAGAGAGAGAGAGAGAGAGAGAGAGAGAGAGAGAGAGAGGAGAGAGAGAGAGAGAGAGAGAGAGAGAGAGAGAGAGAGAGAGAGAGAGAGAGAGAGAGAGAGAGAGAGAGAGAGAGAGAGAGAGAGAGAGAGAGAGAGAGAGAGAGAGAGAGAGAGAGAGAGAGAGAGAGAGAGAGAGAGAGAGAGAGAGAGAGAGAGAGAGAGAGAGAGAGAGAGAGAGAGAGAGAGAGAGAGAGAAAAAGAGAGAGAGAGAGAGAGAGAGAGAGAGAGAGAGAGAGAGAGAGAGAGAGAGAGAGAGAGAGAGAGAGAGAGAGAGAGAGAGAGAGAGAGAGAGAGAGAGAGAGAGAGAGAGAGAGAGAGAGAGAGAGAGAGAGAGAGAGAGAGAGAGAGAGAGAGAGAGAGAGAGAGAGAGAGAGAGAGAGAGAGAGAGAGAGTTTCCAGTCTGGAAGTTGGGCGCCAACTGGGATCGATAATCATCAGAAACCACCCCATTCAGTGTGTGAGCTCAAAAGCCCTATTTTTCTATCCTTCCTACTTGAATAAAAGTTGAGGGGGGAAACAAAGCGGCAGGAATGAGGGGGGGGGGGGGGGATTGTGGAAGAGGATGATGATTAACAAAGTCCCCCCCCCCTTCCCCCTCTTCCTGTCCTGCAGCCAAGCGTCTAACCCGTTATTTCCCAGCCATCAGTGGGGTGGGGAGGGGTGGGGTGGGGGACTGTCCCCCGGAGACTGTGGAGCTGGCGCGAGGAGGGCCCCCGCCATTACGGCCAGCGACCACTGTCGGAAACAGGGGTCCATCAAGCGAGAGGGAGAAGTCTATCAAATTAGGCTTGGTGTCTGTCACAGGCTCACATTAGCCTGTCCAGGGGAGGCTCATGGCCGCCATTACCGCCCCCCACACCCCGGGGGTTAGAACGGGAAAAGGGACATGGGGGGGGGGGGGGGTGTTAAAAAGGAGGTAAGGGTGGCTGAAGGGGGTTGGTGAGGAAGCTGTGGGCTGAGAGGGTGTACTAGAGGGAAAGAGGATCATCGACTGGGGACCAATACGATGCTGTGTTTTCACGACATACTCAATGGGAATGGTGACTCTATGGACTGCATGGGCCACCGTGCACCATCGACCAGTAATATATTGACCGCCACAAGTCCCTCATTCCATGGGAAGAAGTATGCCACGTCACCGTTCCCCTACCGCTCTGTTTATAATACATTTGTGTAATCTTTTATTATTTTGTTAACGTCCTTCTGTCAGGGAAGAGCTCGTGTTCAACTGAAATGGTCAGACTACACGAAGAGATGACTGTTCTACCATTGTCTGAATCTCCCCTTTGCCAAGTTTACAGACTCACACAATCACAATTCACAGAGATTTCCAACTTAATGACAGTTACGTGTCCATTCTGTAAAACAAAAAAAACATACAGGTGCCATGGATTCTTTTAATCCCACGTGTGTGTATAACATAGACTAGATGGTTAAAACGTAGGCCTATGTTTAAACCCCATAATGTCACTGGGTGGCTTCAATACTGTTCTAAAACAACCGCGAAATCGCAATAGTTTATGGCACGCGGTCTATTTTTACCACTCCAATCATGAGTTACCTCCCCTGGCTTTTCAATAATTTTAATCTGTAAACCAGAATGTTATCTCTGCACCATTTCGTAACTTTTTATATCTGTTGGAAAACATTTAAAACTATGTATCCTACTTATACTCATCAAAAGAAGCACCGCATACTCGTCGTGTCTGTTGTAGTGTCTGTATTACATATGTTTATTATTTTGTACGCTTTTAAAATAAATCATTTTAAAGAGCGGCCAGAAGTGTAGCCTCGATTTGAAGTGCGACAATTTTGGACCGACAGACAGACAGACAGACAGACAGACCGACCGACAAAGTGAGTTATAGGTTTGTGGCTTGAGCCACAAACAAAAAGAAATGGTTTGGTTGTCCATATTGCTTAACGTTGAATCAGGTCAGGTGTCACAGTCAGGCTCCCCACATTCAGCACACCTTGGATGCTCGCTCGAACAATCCAAAACGGATCTGACATCGACATCTGACGCACAGACACGACTTTTAAAAAAAGCAAAGCAGACCAAATAGACAAACAGAACCTCGGGGCTTCGCCTTCTTCTGCTAACTAACTAGCTCAGACCCATATTCTCCATTAATAACCTGAAGCAGCAAAGGGGAGGGTGCCGCCTGTCCTTTCAGTTTTACGTGGATGCCTAGTTTCCAGAAGCGTTGACGAAGGAAAAGAGAGGCCCGGGTTGTCTGAAACTGGCTGGAAGAGGCTCCTAAGCCTCTGCAACCAGGCGACAGCCCGGTCGTCAGTGTCAGCCCCAATGGCTGTCAGGGTAGGGGAGGGGGTGGGGGTGGAGAAAAGAGAAGACACACAGGAAAGCCCCCAACAGCTCCGCCAGCTAATGGACTCTGGGACTCTGGGTAAACTCATTACTTTTCCCTGTCTTCAACTCATTACCAGCCTTCACAGACACTTAGGCTGCCACGCCAACAACTTCAATTATACTAGTGCCAAGAGGGGCCTGGCTTTTACTTCTGATGTTATGTTGGTTTGTGTTTGTTTCCCTGTTGTTACCCAGTTTATACTTGTTTCACTTTTCCCCCCTGGGAACCCACGAGGTTACAACTCGAAATACAATGTTACGTGGGGAAAAACCCCCACACATAACTTAAAACATGGACACTACATTAAACATAGCATCCATGCTTAACACAAATAAGAACACAAAGCAATACAGCAATTTGTTTTTTACTGATTAAAAAAACCTATCGTTTCTCAGTGGAGTTTAATTAAAAGCACCTAATATCATATGAGAGACCCACAAGAACAAAAGGACTTAGATAACTCATGGGATACATACATCATTTAAGGCAATAAGAAACAGATTAATTAATGATTAATTATGTAAGCATTATGTGTGGCATAAATGTACTTCTAACATGTTTGTGTACGTATGTATATATATATATATATTCTTTATCAGAGAATATAGTTTTTAAAATGAAACTGTGTTTTTGTGTCTTTTATCATTTTACTCACATATATATATATATAGAGAGAGTAAAAATGATTCACTCCCAAGAGCTATGAATGTGTTTTTCGTCTCTCTCTCTCTCTCTCTCTCTCTCTCTCTCTCTCTCTCTCTCTATATATATATATATATATATATATATATATATATATATATATATATATATATATATGCACACACGCCTCACTGCGTGTTGTTGCCTGTACAGAGGCAGGCAGAGCACGGAGAAGAGGACAAACATACAACAAGGTCATGAAATATTAGTACAGTGGAACCTCCCTTATAAGACTCCCTCCCACACAAGACCTACTTCTCTGAGACATTGCCCTTCTTTGTAAGTGCTAAAATTACCTCCCTTATCAGACCCCTCCCTTATAAGACCTCATTTTGGATGATTTTTGAAGGTCTTTTAAGGGGGGTTCCACTGTACTACCAAAATGAATCTGATGAAATCCTACTACTTTTCGATCACTAGGTTCAAGCAGACCCCAATACACGATTCTGATCAAATGTCTGATACAGAAATACAGATATTTCATCAGATTCGTGTAGAAGGGGGTGGGGTGGGGGTGCAAATATAGTGAACGGAACTAGTAGGATTTCATCAGATTCATTTAGACAGCAGTAGTTCATGAGATTCATGCCTAACAAATGTGATACTGATAGTGCATGGGAAAGCAGACAATGGAATTCTAGCATAAATGGAGACAAAGATTCCTTGTTAATACACAGAAAACTGAACCGAGTTATCTTGCACTGATTTTATTTTATAGTTATTTAAAGTTTGGCAATCGAGATAGATCATTTGCAGAAATCGTACATAAAAGACAGGAATTTGCCTCTTTCTTTCCATTGACTTGGTTTTTAAAAAAAATCAAATAAACAAAGAAGTCATTCAAAATTGTCTTTCATGTTGTGGATACTTGTAGAATACATAAAAATAGAGATAAATATGACCTAAACAGAAAATTGATATTTTGGGGGTTGTTGACTATTTTTGGCTTTTGCTCAAAACCATTCTGAGCGACTTTATGTTGGTGTCCCCCCATGCACCATCACAAATGTCACATTTGGATATGTGGATCAGCTCCTTTATACAGGGGGTAGGGAGAAGCAAAGCTATGGGGGGAGGGAGAGAGAGAGAGAGAGAGAGAGAGAGAGAGAGAGAGAGAGAGAGAGAGAGAGAGAGAGAGAGAGAGAGAGAGAGAGAGAGAGAGAGAGAGAGAGAGAGAGAGAGTGTGTGTGAGTGAGAGAGAGAGTGTGAGAGAAAGTGAGAGAGAGAGAGAGAGAGAGAGAGAGAGAGAGAGAGAGAGAGAGAGAGAGAGAGAGAGAGGGGTGTGGGTGGGGGGGGGGGGGAGACAAAATACGGTAAGACCCTATTTTTGTGCGTCTTTGAAACTTTTCTTCCCGAATAAGTGAAAATTAGTGCTACTAAAACTTATACAGCAAGCAAAGAAAGTGTTCATTCCACTCAATGATTTGCCAGTCTTCTCAACTAATAACCCATGGAGAGAGAGAGAGAGAGAGAGAGAGAGAGAGAGAGAGAGAAGAGAGAGAGAGGAGAGAGAGAGAGAGAGAGAGAGAGAAATGAGAGAGAGAGAGAGAGAGATGCAGAGAGAGAGAGAGAGAGAGAGAGAGAGAGAGAGAGAGAGAGAGAGAGAGAGAGAGAGAGAGAGAGAGAGAGAGAGAGAGAGAGAGAGAGAGAGAGAGAGAGAGAGAGAGAGAGAGAGAGAGAGAGAGAGAGAGAGAGAGAGAGAGAGAGAGAGAGAGAGAGAGAGAGAGAGAGACGAGAGAGAGAGAGAGAGGGAGAGAGAGAGAGAGAGAGAGAGAGAGAGAGAGAGAGAGAGAGAGAGAGAGAGAGAGAGAGAGAGGGGGGGGGGAGGGGATACCCGTTTTCATTTCCTTGCCTAAACCCTATCCAAACCTTGCACTGAACCCTAAACGGCTAATCCATGGCCCTCTGTCCAGTTAGAAGCACAAGCATGGAGATCTGTCAAGATGGTATCAGGAAAGCTGAGGAGAGCAGGGAAACTCAAGTCTGATTGTGTGTGGTCACTACCCGAACATCTCAGATCTTAGTCCAGGAATTTGGATCTCTATCTCTCCCCCCCTCTCTCAAAACGCCTCTGATCGTTGTCTAAAGTCTGGGTTTTAAAGGTATAGATTTGGAGAGTAATTTTCCATCTCATTGTTGTATGGAATTTGTCCTCTCTATATTCACTTCTACGAAGAGCCCGCCTGTCTCTTTGTGTGTCCATTTCATTTGAAACTTAAGCCCTGAACATGTAAAAGACGAACCATGGTGACCACATTATCCAGAAGGATAAAATTTTGAAGTTGCTGTGAAGTGTTCTGGGGGTATGAAAAGATGGAAACAGTACACCGATTAAAAAAATAATTAATTGTTGTTCTTTTTTTAAAAAAGTACTTGAATAAAGATGTTTAAACCAAAACAATTCTCTATTACTCACAAGCGCTAGTGTTCATTGTGCACCTTGTTTCAATAATGTTAACTTTAATGTTACTTCATATAAAGTACTTTATTAAAAAAAAAAAGATGTTTAAACCAAAACAATTCTTTATCACTCACAAGCGCTAGTGCTCATTGTGCACCTTGTTTCAATAACAACACTTTAATGTTACTTCATATGATCTACCGTGGACATATTCAATCCACCTGTTCAATAATTCGTTCTTAATTTGAAGAAAAACGATTTGCATGACGCATAGAAATAATGCACAAATTATCATAACGAGGTCGCATTAGTTCTTCCAAGAAAACTGCAGCTTTCCAGTAAAAGTGATATAAAAATATATATACATACATTAAAATGTGATGTAGTGAATAAAATTAACGTATGGCGGAGAAAGGAGACTATGGGATGGAGAGAAAGGGGGGTGGGGGGCAAAAGGTAATACAGCTAGTATGGTATACAGATGTGGGGGGGGGGGGGGGGGGGGGATGAGGAGGGAATCCATCTATCAGTACATGATGCAGCGCACGCCAAAGTGGAGGTGACAGGCGTCAGGCCGACTTGATGCAGCCATACATCCCACCATGGTCACCCCGCCGCTCGTCCATCAGCCGGCCAGCCTGCGTCCAGTCGATGAAGTGTCCTATCAGCAACGGAAGGCATCTCAATTAATTACAGGCTCAGAGTCGATCATAGGATCACTCCCTCTGTCCAGCCCCTGGGGGCAGGCCACGGACAAGTTGACACTCCCCTCAAAGTTTTGCCAACCAGCCCTCCAGCCTCGCGCACTAACTCTTCACCCCCTGTCCATACATCACCGCTCACGTCACTTGCCACGTCACTTCTGCCCACCGCCGCTGACGTAAGTGCACGTGAGCGCCGGGCGAAGCGGAAGCCGAGACGAGAGCCTCCATTACTTCCAACCCACTTCCCTGCTACCCAAGAAGAGGGCAGGACCTACTTCACTTTGACTCTTAAAACTTTGCCGGTGAGTAAAGAGCCGTGGAGACCGTTGTGGAGATGAATGGGGCAAGAAGGCCGTTTGCCAGGCTGATCTTTCACTGTCGCTCTCTGCGATGAGTGTCGTTAGTTTAGTGGTAATCCCACCCAGGACAGCCTAAACTAAACCTAACCAATAACACTTAACTTAAAACCCCGATCTACATGGGCTTAGAAGGTGAGATTAGCGGGCTTAGAAGGTGAGATTAGCGGGCTTAGCCAATGTCTTCCTTTTATAATGCTTTATAGAAGAATGCTCCATATAATCCATGCATCATGTCAAGACAAAATTACGAAGATGTCACAGATCTGCCATACTAATAAAGACCATCATTAATCGCCAGACATATTCAATCGTAGTTCCATGCAATACTTTCATCATTGGATTTGTGAATGAGGGACAAAGATTATATCACTTACTTAGAATAGACTTTCCAAATTACTCTGTGTGTGTGTGTGTGTGTGTGTGTGTGTGTGTGTGTGTGTGTGTGTGTGTGTGTGTGTGTGTGTGTGTGTATGTGTGCATGTGTGTGCGTGTGTGTGCGTGCGTGCATCTGTTGTTGTTTGTTTGTTCATTGTTGACAGAGCAAAAGAGCAAAAGAGGAAAAGTTGAAAGAGCACCAGTCTAATCACTTAGTATCGTTTCACCATACTGCATTGAGCTGAAATATTACATGCTTAAAACATATTTCATTTTATTTAAAATAAAGCGTACAGAGCGTATGTTTTTGCAAAGGAAACTGTTTGTGTTTTTGTGCACAATTCCAAAGCGTCTGAAGGTAAATCACCACCTTTAGAGCCAAGAGAAAGCAAAAAACGTGACAAGGGAGAGGGGTGGGTAGCTATAACACATTCGGTGTTCGTGTAGATAAACCTACGTAGGTCTCACGGTAGTCGGTAGGCCACGACAGTGGGGTGGGTGGGGTAGGTAGGGGAGGGCAGGTTGCAAACTTGGCCATAACTGTCGCTCGGCCTTGGGACGTTTAAATCAATCTGCTCCCAGAGGTTCCCTGACGCGCCGAGTGACGTTTGTGTCCACAGCCTTGGCGACACGTCACTCCCCGGACAGCCAGAGAGGGACGCGCTCAGTGAGTCAAGACGAGCTTACCCCCATTCTGGCCTTGCTTTTAGCTCCCACATACGGTTTGGGGCTGGCGACTAAATGTGAATGCAAAATAGGAGTTTGCACTGATCTAAAAACGCAAAACAAAGCAACCGAACAGTGTCCTTGCTTGTAGCTTAAAACTGCTAGCGAGGTTAGAATGATGGTTATAACTAAATCCGAACAGACACGTTTCATTACTACTAGCGCAACGCCGAGCGCGCATTTGCCAAACCGCGCAAGTGACACGGCCGCCTCGGTTGCGGTTGCCGTTAGGGCTCATAGCAAATTCGAAGCGATTCGGTCGAAAAACGGCGGAGTTATAAGGCCCGTTTTGTGTTTCCAACACACACAGTCACACTTAGCTTTTTATTATATGATGAATGAAAGTTGGGTTTAACGTCCACTCGGCACCACCATGTGGGACAAAACCATCAACCAACCACCATTCATTAGGCAAGTGAACACATTTCATATCAAGTGTTCCTCCGAAGTCGGAGGGTGGCTGCCTACGTGGCGGAGTAATCAAAAACGGTCACACACGTAATGTTCTCATCCCTAGCTGGTGCATTTGTACCATAGTGTTCAAGTGCTTCGGCTATTGGGATGATCCCTGGAGTGCTTAAGCCAGGCCAGGGTAAGACAACAACAACAACAACAACAACAATATCAAGTGTAATTATGTCATTTAATTTTCTATCCACCTTCCACGCGCCTTTTCAAAATTAATGTAGATAGTTGATGAACCGCTAAAAAAAGAAAAGAAAAAGAAGGTAAAGTACTAAGGAAACTCCACAGTAGTGTAGCTGTACCTTTAGTCGCTAACAACAGAAGCTCGTCACCCTGACCTTACCTGACCGGTAAAGAGGGGGAAGAAGACAGACAGGGGGAGGGGGGCATTAAACCCAGTGTCCTGTGGCACTCTCCGGGGTTCGAGTCACACCGGTTTCGCCGTTTTCGGCGGGTGATAAATTCCTGAGCGGGTGTCGGGCTGGAAACTCTGTCCCCTCTTTGTGGCTCATCAAAGTCTTCAAAGGAAGGTCGAGGGACCACCCTCGCTACTTACTCCCCTCGGCCCCCGGGACACCGGTGTTGCATAGAATATTTTACCCATGAAATAAATACTCTTTTCCTCATTCAAATCGTTTGCTGTTTGGGTAAGATTCGCCCCTTAATACATTCAGAGGCGTCTGGTGGCATGCAGGAAGAACAGAAGATTCATCATTAAATACTGAGAAATCAGGGATATTTTTCTAATATTTATTATTATTTATTTTTGTTTGCACGGATGGTTGTTTATATCGTCCGCCATCTTGAAAAATACGAAACGAAGTGACATGGCTTTGCATATCGATTTATCGGCAAAAATGTAGATTTACACCCTCCCGCTCTATTTCTTGGTTCTTTTCGTGTATATTGAGCACTTATATATCAATATTTTAAATAATAGTTGACTTATTTATCACATGAACGAAGAATGGCTCTAGTGCGCTTTTGAAGGGTACTTATTTCACGGTAGGTACTTATTTCATAGGACACCGGCCACAGAACCTCTCTACACTACGGTCACCTTCAAGGGGCCGAGCCACACGCCCAACAGCAGTCGTACGATATTCTTCTTCTTCTTGTGCGTTCCCAGGGTAATGGGTAAGGTACATAATATGTGTCCGGTTTTCAGTTTTCACTGGACTCCCCGCTGCGTACTGCCGACACATTCCGACTTCGGAGGAGCTCAAAGGAGAAACATTATTTGGAGGATTTCCTTTTCGGCCCCATCAGTTTGGAACTCCTTACCACGCGAAATTCGCCATATCCAGTCCTTGCAACGTTTCAAATTAGCTCTCAAGACCCACCTATTCAAGCTACATCACAACCTTTAGGCCACATTACTTCTCGACTCTATTCTCTCTCCCCCCCCCCCCTCCCCCCCCCCCCCCCCCCCCCCCCCCCCCCCTCCCCATATTAGTTTCACTGTGTGTTGACTGCAATGTCTACGTCAGCTTTGTTGCGAGAGAGTCAGACAGAAAGAGAGAGAGAGAGAGAGAGAGAGAGAGAGAGAGAGAGAGAGAGAGAGAGAGAGAGAGAGAGAGAGAGAGAGAGAGAGAGAGAGAGAGAGAGAGAGAGAGAGAGAGAGTGTGTGTGTGTGATGCTTTCTTCAACCGATTGTATTTTGTATTGTGTTCTTGGGTGGGGCGAGTGGTGGTGATGGTAACGGTGTGTGTGTGTGTGTGGATATGTGCGTACGTGCGTACCTGCGTGTATGTGTGGGTGGGGGGTGGTGTGTATACATGCCTATTTTGCATGTGTGTGAGCGATTACTTGTTTTTGTTTTTGAATTTCTTGCTTTTAATTTTTGTTGTTGCTAAGCGCATAGAGCTCCACATTTGGTGGAGGAGTGCGCTATATAAATGATTCACTATTATTATTATTATTATTATTATTATTTGTTTTTGAAAAAAGGCAGGAGAATGGGCCAATAAGTCAGAAAGATAGTACCCGTAGATGATAGAAAGCAAAGGGAAAAGGCAGAGTCACAGATAGTGGCAGATTAGGGGAAGTTTCAAGCACAGAAGTACCAGAAGGTGGGGGGACTATTTTTACGAAAGACCCCCCCCCCCACACACACACACAGTATCCCCACGGAGAGAGACTCGAGGAGGGTCGTTCAGCTCCCCGTATGGAGGCATGAGGCATCCACCCACTGCCCCGTACGATATCCAACTGTGACGACATTTTGTGAGGCATGATTCTGATGATATAGTAGCCTACTGTTTAAATGAGTCTAACAAAATCTTACTTGTTTCGTTTAATTTATTCACGTAGACCACAATGCACGGATCAGATGAAATATTTGATACAGATACTTCATCAGATCCGTATGATGAAAGTTCGTTCAACGTCCCCCAGCCTGGAACAGGCACATATGGGACACTAATAACCATAAAGATAGTGGGACGATCCTGGAGGTACTGCAATACCTGGAAAGTCCCGAAGCCTCCCAACAACACAGATAGTTAATAATCGTAGTGTATCAGATTCGCATATCAAAATGGGGATCTATAAATATAGTGAGCGAAACGAGTAGGATGTTATACACTACTCACAAAAAGTTAAGGATCACTATGAGAAAACAGGTGCGCAATAAACTCCGTTCGCTCCTGTTATTTTTTTCTCAGTCAAGCCAAATTGTTATGAATTCTTGTTCAGCTGTAAGTGGGCGATGTTGTGTTAGTGGAAACATTGCACGTGATTCTCTATTACTGAGCTTGGCAGCAAAAGAAAAAGCGGAAACTTGCGAAAAAGGACCTTGTTTTGGATCGTTCTGCATGAACACATTGCACAAGCCAGATGGAAAAACCATTATGCACGTGCAAGCACTGCTGTTTATGTGTGAGATGCTGTCTCTTGCTTGGCTTTATAAGAAGACATACCACCAGTATTAGGCCTGATTTGACAATGCCTCCACGACGAAAATTGAGCGAGTTGGATAGGGGACGAGCTGTTGCATGGTTCCAAGATGGTGTTCCCAAGCGAGAAGTGGCCAGGCGACTTCAGGTGTCCATCTCGGTCATTGTCAGACTGATTCAACGCTTCACAGCCACTGGGAGGGTCCATGAAAGACGCAGATCTGGTCGACCGAAGAAGACAACTCCACGTGAAGATCGTCTCATTGAACGACAAGCCCTGCATACAAGAACAGCCTCTTCCAGCATCATTCGAAGGCAGCTGAGGGTGGCTACTAACATCAACATCAGCCAGCAGACCATACGGAACCGCCTTCATGGGTTTAACCTCCGTTCTCGTCGCCCAGCTGTACGGCCACGCTTAACTCCAGCCCATAGGGCAGCACGCCGCGCCTTCTGCAGACGTCACGTGAGGTGGACACGTCAGCAATGGTCCCAGGTCCTGTTCAGTGATGAATCACGCTTCACCCTGAACCACAACGACGGCCGACTGAGGGTCTGGAGGCGCCCAGGGGAACGCTTTATTGACGCCACTGTCCAAGAAAAGGTGGCCTTTGGTGGAGGTTCTGTAATGGTCTGGGGGGCCTTCAGCCTTCACCACAGAACACCCTTGTATCATGTACAGGGTAACCTGACTGGCCTCCGATACCGGGATGAGATCCTTCGACCGCTGGCTGTGCCTACACTGCAGCAGATGGGACCGCTGGCTGTCTACCAGGATGACAACGCTCGCCCCCACAGGGCAAGGGTGGTCAACGACTTCCTGCAGCAGTCTGGAGTCAACAGAATGGAGTGGCCAGCATGCAGTCCCGACCTCAACCCGATTGAGAACCTCTGGGATGAGCTGGATCGCAAAGTGAGGAGCAACCACCCCCCTCCCAGGGATGCCCAGCACCTCTACCAGATGCTGCAGGCTGAGTGGCAGGCGCTTCCACAGAGGATCTTCACCACCCTGGTCAACTCCATGAGGACTCGCTGCGTCGAGTGCCAGAACAGCCATGGCGGATACACGCATTACTGAACTTTTGGGAGCATCAGAATGCCCTGTCTTGTGATTTCAATGACTTTGTGAAATCAAATTTCGATACGTACCCACTTTGATCAAATGTACAGACCAAACGATTGCTCGAAATTGAAGGCAATTGTGTATCGTTATCACTAAAGCATTGAATTAAATGTTGGCCAAAATTCAACGCATTGGCTTTCTTATTTGGAAAGTTATGAATTAGTTTGCAAGTGATCCTTAACTTTTTGTGGATAGCTTAGATTCATTTAGTCAGTACTATTTCATCAGATTCATTTAGTCAGTACTATTTCATCAGATTCGTACCTCACAAATGTCGCTAATGGATAGTCGTACGACTGCAGTTGGACACGAGGATCGGTCCCTTCACGCAATGAACTACTCACGGCCTGCTGCTACTGTGTCGTCCAACCTTGGAGCCAGCCTTTCAAAAGAACAACCAACAAACGAAAAAGAAACCAATTCCAAGTCCACTTTCCTTTCTCCAGAGCTCGAATAACGAATAACGAAAGAAATGTAAGTCTTCTTTAAGCCTACACAACTTACTACAAACGTTTCTTAATATCATAATACAAACAAGAAGAAAACATCCTGTTCATATACTGCATAATGTAGGCCTATATTGGGTAATATTCGACTAAACATGACGACCCTAGGAATTTAATAAACCACGAAACACACATAATCCATCAATCATCCTTGTGCCACTGCCAGTATAACGGTGTCTCGTGCTTTTTTTGCTTTGTTAGTCCCCGAGCCGAAGGTTCGGGAAACTATTGTTTTTGGTCTGGTCCGTCCGGCGGCGACGGCGTGCATCCGTCCGTCCGTCCGGCTATTCGTCCGTTTTTCTCAAAAACTATTCAGTCTATCATCATCATATTTGGCATACTAGTTTGCCAAGATGCAAGCTATCCACTGATGTATTTAGTTTTACATTAAGGTCAAGGTCGCGCCAGTTACGGGGTTCAAACCCCAAAACACATAATCGCTAATATCTCGCGAAGTTTTGCATGTATTTTAATGCAGGGTTTTTTCCCCACAACATTTCTTGATGAATGGTCTATAACACAGTTGTCATGAATTTTTCTATGCGCGCGTGTGCGCATGATCGAGCGCGCTCAAATCACGGGTCCGAACCCCAAGGCTATATATAAAAAAAACTATTCAGTTACGTGCTGTTTTGATGCGTTGTTATGTACTTACGTGCTGTTTTGATGCGTTCTTATGTATGTGTACAGCCGACACATTCCGATTTCGGAGTAGCTCGGCGATGCCGCGACCCCTCGCGGCATCGCCGAGCTACTTTGCAGCCGCTCGGCGTTGCACTTGTTTGATGTTACTTTCGTCAAATTTACCTGCAGAATTACTACTAGGGCCTACTTCAAGAATAATTAGCAACTCTCTGTCTCTCCCTCCCTCTCCCTCAGTGTGTGTGTGTGTGTGTGTGTGTGTGTGTGTGTGTGTGTGTGTGTGTGTGTGTGTGTGTGTGTGTGTGTGTGTGTGTGTGTGTGTGCGTGTGTGCGTGCGTGCGTGTGTGTGTGCGTGCGTGCGCGTGCGTGCGTGTGTGTGCGTGTGTGCGTGCGTGTGTGTGCGTGCGCGCGTGCGTTCGCGTGTGTGCATGCGTGCGTGCATGTGTGTGTGTGTTCGAGCGCACAAGCAAGCAAGCATGGTGTATCTGTGTCACAGGTGATGCTGCGAAAAGATAAAGAAGAGGGAGATCGTGGCGAAAGGGGACTATAGTGACTGGCCACAGGACAGAAGAAGACTCTCAGGAACCTAATTGCTCATAAAGCACCCCAGCGTTTCTGTGCACACACACACACACACACACACACACCACTCCCCAACACACACACACAATGAGCGAAATGGGACCCGCCGTGCTGTCTTGTCTTTTTGTGCGGCCATCCGATAACATCACCAGCCATGGACACAACACACAGCGGGGGAGAACCCCACAACACACAGCGGGGACCCCCCCCCCCCCCCCGACCCCCCCCCCCTCCCGGCCCCTATAACCCGACACGACCGGGAAAGACGGCGCTCATATCGCACTGCAAAACGCCTCATAACTTTTTATGGTCGCGAGATTAGCTCCAGTACAAAAAGTATTCTTTGACTTTTTCTCCCCCCTCTTCAGAGTTGTTTTATGCTCCGTGGTTGGTTGCCAAAATGATCAGAGGACCTCCCTCTCGACCACAATGTATTCAGACCTATCGCAAGATCTCAATCGTCGGCGAAAGGTAAACATTTTACGGCTAAATGGCCGCTACAACGTTAGCAGTCAAAAGGCCTTTTCATTTTTCTCTTTCATTATTTAAGAAACAATTCGTACACGCGGCTCTATAGTATCTTCTCCATTTATCGGCCAGAGGGTGTCGCTGATTACTCATGATGCGATCAACAACCAAAGCACGTCCCCAAATTACAATCATAAAGACAGAGGGCGAGGGGATAGACACACTCGTCGATTCATATCTACTGGGCCTAGGGGGGGAAAAAGGAAGGGCTGAGGCCACACAAAGGCAAGTCGTTCATCCGATAGGTTTTAAGCCCCGGCAAGAAGAAAACAGATCTTGGTAATATGAGGTCTGAAGATAAACTTCACTACGTGGTCTCTCACCTACCGCTTTGACAGCCACGTTACTCCACTTCCTGGCAAGTCCTTGTCTCCCGTCTTTTTCATTCCTCTTCTTTAGGGCCTACGTATTAAAAAAAATATGATCTATGCTTTGTGATGTTGAAATCGGGGTTGGAGGGAAGTGGACTTCAATGAGGCCATCTTACTCGCACAGATAACATCAGTGGTATATCGGTCTCGTGTGACGCCCTCATGTGCCTTAATTAATCCGCGGTACCGACAGTTGGACCATTAACGCCGTCTGGCTGGGATTACAGAACAAAACAGACGGCTTCGGGAAGACAACAGGACGTCTCCATTCTGAGCACTGGCGTGCAGGAGCACCTCTGAACAGTCGGCTTCAACAAATATTTCCTCACCATCACATACTTCACATAAAACCTCCAGTTAAACTATGATCAGGTTTTTATTGTATTGACATTTGACAATGGCAATGGCAGACGGAGGATAATCACAAAACAAAGCGTAATTTTTTAAAAATGGGAAGAATATGGGAGGGGGGAGGTAAGCGGATGAAAGTAGACGTTACCACACTACAATCATTAGTAACAATATAACAACAGGATGGTATTCACACAGCCATGTATTAAACTGGTCATTTTTGCGTTTGTTTTACAGTTGCTGGATTGGAACTAAAGACTCGGAGCTTCCGCTTGCGCAATGCGTACGCTCTAAAGTTTAGATTGTCAGCAGTCTTGTTCAAGTCCCAAGGACTAACTACAACAGGTCTAAAGATACAATTAAAACTGCTACCCACCTCTCTGCCCTTTACTTTCCCAATCTCTCATTAGGCCAGGGACTATCAGTGGCTCTTCTCTCACTATCACCCAAGGCAGCCAGTGGAGTGACAAGGGAACCTAAGAGATGGACAGGGATGGGTCTGGGGGCAGGAACATTATGGGAGAGGCAGATCTACGAGCACCATCAATGTCCAGGGTTATCCCCCATGCCCATTAACACCCTGCCCTACCACTGTCCAGCCAACGATTACAGTGATTGCAGTGAAAGGGACCTGGCAGGTTTTACAGCTCTCCTTTCCCCTAATCCATGGTCAGAACTCTCCACCTGATCACCATTCAAGAGCTTCTTCATTGCCCTTTAAACAGTCTTGGCCTAAGGAGAAACTAAGGAGGCAAACAGGTTGTCATTATCTTTCTCCTCATCACCCAGTAGTTGGTGGTCGACCTTTCCACTATTACGAACTCGAAAGCATTTGAATGGTGGTCAACAGATTCACTAAATGACTGAATGACCTAGTAAAGAACAGCACTTTTTATAATCTGAGCGTAAACAGGTTCTTTGCTGTGTTGGCTAACTTAAGGGACATTACTGATTCCCTTTAATTTGGTAACTTGGCCGACATCTTCGACAAACAGTACACAGAAATCCTTGATGGAAGACAGTTCAATGCGGAATATTAAGGCCAGCGACTGCGAATGACTTACATAACTGACTTCATGCACGAGTGTGGACTATGGCACATGAGAACACACTGTTAGAAGAAGAAGACTGGGTTACGGTCGGGAACACTGATTCCTTGTAACGTGCATGCTTCTAGAGTAGACAGAGACAGAGAAGACAACTTGATCTGGAATGCAGCTAGCAAGCAAGTTCTAAAAAACGCTGGCTGGGCCTCGAGATATCCAGCCTGCAGGCCCTCGTAACGAGCTGGCAGCACTAGGGGAAGCCTCATATCCGCTAATAAGCACATTCCCTGCACCCACCCCCTGCCTACAACCAGAGAGCGTTCTCTTACTCTGTGCTGTTACAATTCAAACTACTCCGCTATTTTCTTCCAAGAGAAAGAGAGGAGAGGGTGGGAACTGTAGACTAACTTTCCCAATCACTCTAGAAGAGAGCCACTTACCTTGTGTCTTTTTTTCTCTCTTTCCGACAGCCTCAGCCCATGATGAATTGGGCTGTACCGCCCTGCAGCCCCTCACTGGAGGTTCAAGACCATTCTTCGCCAATAAATGTCCAGAAATTGAGGTTTTAAGAGCCCCCGGGATATACCCGCTCGTAATTTCAGACGACGGGGGTCCCAGGGACATGAAACTAAAATTGAGTCAAGCTGGCTGCACTGTAAAACACACCTTTTACGACCTTGGCTGGGCTGGCTGGTTGTTCTGTGCTGGTATATAAAGCAACGAAGGCGTTCAGACCAATGTTCAGCTGGCTCAACTCCTCCAATCATGATCCCCCCATCCCGTGTTCTCAGTTCTGTATATCAACAGCATCGCTAGTGTGATTTGAGGAAGTTAAAAACTTTACCCTAAAACATCTGCTTGTTTTCTGGTGTGTGTTTTTATTTATCCCCCTCTTTCTTAGTTTCTGTCATGTATGTACACATGTTGTTTCGCACCTGCTCTGCCTTTTCACAGCTCCTGCCTTCCCCTACCCGTTCCCTCTTGCTTTTAGTTTGTTACACAAGATAAGCAGTTATTAAAGGTGGACCCTGATGAATGAGATTTTGCAAAAAACACGTCGAGATCACC
>JAGGCT020000800.1:35000-50000 GCA_017654935.2 Phymorhynchus buccinoides | reverse complement strand
TAGAGACTAGCAGTCCTGCTCGCTACGCTTCGCACGCATGCGTGCATACTCTCTCTCACACACTCACACTCTCTCGTTCGCCTCTCCCCCTCTTTCACTCGGATTTATGATGCAAGGGACGTAACCAGTGAAAACTGTTCCAGCGACTTGGTGTGATCTGCGTGTGATGGAGAGTAAGTGTGTGGTCGTGCATCTTTGAACATTCATACCTTTAGCAAACGTGACACTCTGATGTCCCCAGTTGATTTTTTTACATTTTGAAAAATGCCAAACGATTAAATTGGAAAATTGATAAATTAATGTGAACCCAACAACAACACCAAAAACGCCTAGTTTGAACTAACCTGCAGTAAGGGTTCCTCCGAGAAGAGTATCGCAGAGTCAGGAAGCGATAGTAAACAAAGGGGATGAAAAAACTGGCTTTCCCTCTGAAACAGGCCACAACCAGGACACATTTAGTCACCAGGGGTAAAGCATCATCAGAGAAAATAAACACAGACATACATACATACATACATACACTCACTCTCTCTCTCTTTATCTCATATGCAGCAAACACACACACACACACACACACACACACACACACACACACACACAAAAGCATGTTTTGCACGCATGTTTTGCTTATACAATGTTCCCATCTGGAAATAAAATTTTGACACACACACACACACACGCACACGCACACACACGCACACACACACACACACGCACGCACACGCACACACACACAAATATACTGGATCAGCTCAAGTTCAAGTATGCTTTACTATCTCCAAAAGAGACATTCGTGTTAGGTGCAACAACATGATAGAAATACAACATAACTGAAAGAACATTAATCAAACGTATGAAACGCAAGTATACCAATCAAAATATTGTCATTAAAATTCATTACAACATTGCCACACATACTGTCATTCAGATTCCTAGTGCACTGAAAATACTTCAAACGCTTACAGTGAAGCAAGGTACTGAAAGAAACTGACAAATCTGCATTTCTTTTTTTATATATCATACACACAACACTAGGGATAAAAACACACACAAGAAAAACCTTGTAAGTTCCCAATCATTAAATAAAATCTTTTATAAAAGCAAACCCCTCGTGGGGATACCGGGGGGTCTTTCATGCAAATAGTTCCCCACTTTCTGGAATTTCTGTGCTTCCTACTTCCTCTAATCTGTCACTCCCCTTTCCCTTTGCTTACTGTCATCTACAATCTTTCTGGTCCATAATCCTGCCCTTGTCCTGGAAACTCTTACACAGATTTTCTCCAGCCGAAGACGGACATGCTGGGCCTAAGTATTTCTAAGTTAGACACATAACAGCAGCATGACTCATCTGCACTCATGTGACAGGAAACTGTGTGAGCGACTGACGAGGAAGAAGCGTAAAAGCGAAACTCACGAGAACACCATGATGATGACAGCGGGCATGAGGAAGATTTCGTTGCAGGCGATGAAGCGCAGAATGTTCACCTGCTGCTGCTCCAGTTTGCCGATCATGTTGCGCAGAAACTGCATCGACTGCGGGCCCATTGTCTGCAGCACACACACACACACAATATCACACACTTGTCTTCTAGCAGTTATGGTCATGATATCTACACGGCACACACCAACAACAAGCAAGCAACTCAGTATAGGTGTATCACTTAACTTGACTGTTTTTGTCCCATTCCTTTGTCCTGCTCTCCAAATCATAACCAACCTCCAGTATGCAAATTGAACCCTGAAAAAACAATTGTTCCTTTTCTTTTCAGTCATAATTAGAATAAAGGTTCAAAGGAGGAGGGACATTTTACACTAATGTTCTTTACAGTGTCTTCTCTAAGTCTTAGCCTCTATTTCCAATGCTACTTAAAAAATAATAATTGAACTAAAAAAACATCATAACGCTACACACTCACACAAACGGATGATGATGGCGGTCATTGTTAAGTGTAGTTTGTTGTCTTCATTCACCTTGACAGTCTTTTTTAAGATGAAAATTTGTTTGTTTTACTCTGTTTATTTTTTCATCGTCATCTTTTTGTGCGAGTTACAGCTATGAAACATTTACGTTAAAAAAACCCACTGTGGACAAGGTCTTTTTTTTAAAACTTATTTCCCCAATGAAAAAGTTTGTAGCCAGTACAGCTTATCATATATGATCTGAACTGAGGAAACATCCAACTCACATTGAGGAGGGCCTTGGTGAAGGAACAAGCATGCAGCAGAGCAAACAGAAACGCTGGCACCACAGCCACTGGCAATGCATTAAGGAAAACCACTGTTCATTAACACCACAACTGTCATATTCTATCATTCTTCATGTTTAAACACTTTTAACAACGCCTTGACATAAAAAGCTGTCAGACCAATTAACATAAGCTAGAACACCAAGGCTACATCAAAATGTTGTTATGCTGTGCATAGTTATGCGGGGATTGTCTTTAATCATGACAAGCTCCTAGCATTACAAAAAATGTACATCAACAGTATCCAAAATCCTCCAAAGTTGGAGTGTGACTGCCCATGTGGCGGAGTAATCAAAAACGGTCACACACATAATGTTCTCATCCCTACCTGGTGCATTTGTACCATAGTGTTCAAGTGCTTCGGCTGTTGGGATGATCCCTGGAGTCTTTAAGCCAGGGTACAACAACAACAACAAACACTTTTAACTTTCTTCCATTATTCATTTATTGTCAAAGTATTACAACTTAACACATAGGTATATTATGCAAAAACTCTCAATCTTAAGATACCTTAACTTTCTTAAAACCATCATGAAACCATAATAATTTCACAAAGTTGCAAATAACAGACAAAATGACTGATATTTGTGTGAATGTCAGCTACCAATTAAAAAATAAAATGCTGACACCAAGTACTTGGAAAGTAGAAACAATTAGAAAACCAACAATAAATAGGGGTTTCAACATTATAATGCATGAAAGTTGGAAGTAATGTCCCACTAAACAGAGAACTGAACTGAAAAGAAGAAAAGCAGTGAGAACATTTACAACACTATATTCAAAATAGAGAGAAGATAGAACAAATTCAAACACAACCAACAAAAAACACATGTACCAGTGTCATAATGAATAAGTAGTCGTATGAAATATTTACCTCTGCGCATGCGCATTAGAACAGTTACTTATCTCCCGTGATTACTACTAACCCTAACCCTATCCCTAACCCTAACCCTATCCCTAACGAAGTTGAAACAACGGAAAGAACCAAGAAATAGAGCAGGAGAGTGTAAATCTACATATTTGCAGAGAAATCGATGTACAAAGCCATGCACTTAGTTTCGTAAATTATTCACAATGGCGAACAAACAAACGATTCTGATTGGCTACGCGGCTAGAGGTAAAAATCTCATAGAGGTAAAAATACACTGCCACACCGGTACCTTTGGCAACCAAACATGCATAGCAGATCGGTTATTTCCTATATACTTCATCATAGCTGATGAAGAAGAAATAATAAAGAGATAGGCCTTGTAAAAGGGCAAGTGGGCTCAAAATATATGCTGAAATAAATGTATCACAGTTTGCTGGTTTCCTTCTGTTGCTGTTGTTGTTGTTGGCTTACCCTGGCTAAAAGACTCCAGGGATCGTCCCAACAGCGGAAGCACTTGAACACTACGGTACAAGTGCATCAGCTACGGATGAGAACATTACGCGTGTGACCCCGCCACGTGGGCAGCCACACTCCGTCTTCGGGGAAGGTTTCCTTCTGTTTGAATGTTGATCAAGACGTAAAATAACAATAAATAAAAAAATTTAACGGACAAGCGTTATCTTCATCTGCGTTGATGGAAAAGCTGAACACATTGTGGCAGTGTCCTTTCAATAACTCATTCGCATCGCAACGATTTTGAATTATTAAAAAAAACTCACAAATCACTCCAGCCATACACACAAACAAAACATACATAAACAAAAGGAGAAATGAAGGAAGATTACGGGTTTTTACTTCAGGTTTAGACATAGGGAAGTGGTAGATCAGACTTTTTTTTATATATAGACTTTATATAGAAAAACTCTCCACACCAATTGGTTACCCCACTACAAAAGCAAAGTTAGAGGTAAAATTGTGGTCTAAGGGAGCGAAGCGAGTTTAGAAGTGACCAAGGTATTGCGTGCACACAGATTAACTTCCCTTGAAGCAAATGCATCAAATTGACAGTTATCTATTAATTCCGGATATATGGCCGGAACGACTTGAATGAGTTAAAGCCAGGAAGGATACTGGTGACAGGGTAGCTGTTGATGAACAGCAGGGAGAAGAAGAGGTAGTGACAGCTGTCCTCCGTCAGCAGCCGCCGCAGGAAGTCCATGTTGAACTGCACCGTGGGAATTCTCTGGTGCAGACGCAGGGCCGAGGTAGCCGCGCTGGCAATTAGCGCCCTCTGGTAGAAGGTGTACGGATTTCCCCTGGAGTCACATTGGATGTCAGGTTCTTAACAGGGCTACGCTCTTCTTCTTCTGCGTTCCCAGGCCATATGGCCATAATGGGTAAGGTACGTATGTGTCTGGTTTTCAGTTTTCACTGGTCTCCTCATTGCATACAGCCGACACATTCCGATTACAGGGGAGTTCAAAGGAGAAACATTATTTTGAAGATTTTTTTTTTTATAAGGCAAGAGAATGGGCCATTAAGTCAGAAAGACTTCTAGAAGACCATAGAAAGCAAAAGGGAAAAGGCAGAGACAAAGAGAGTGGCAGATTAGAGGAAGTTACAAGCACATTACTTCCAGAAGGTGGGGGAACTATTTTTACGAAACACACACACACACACACACACACACACACCGGTATCCCCACAGGGAGAGACTAGTGGAGGGTCGGGGTCGTTCAGCTCCCCGTATGGAGGCATGAGGCATCCACCCACTGCCCTAGGTTCAACTTAGCCTTGAAGAGGGTGTTGAGAGCTGTTTGTGTGGCTAAAGTTGTGTGCGAAGTTGGGTGGGGAAGCTGTGATGCTACGCTGTATGTGGTTGGTGTGCCTATGGCCGACACTGTGTGTGTGTAATAACTTTTACTGTAATGAAGCAACATTCCCCCTTGTAATAAAAACAGTGTCTGTATATCAATGGCTGATTCTAGTGTGTGTAAAACTTTTACTGTAAAAAGGCAACTTCTACCAACTTGTTAAAGGGACACTGTGACGGATGAGTTTTTGCAAGAAACATGTCGAGATCACCCTTTCCAGAGATCGCAACACTCACTTTGCTGCGGTTTCCTAGAAATCAAACCATCAAATTGGCGATTCCTCCTTCTCAAAGGTGCTGGAAGTCAGATTCTTTTGCCTGAGTCAGACCAAAAGGTTTGCACAAAATGTCCACAATACACGCCTGGTTTTTTTTATAGCTATTTTATATTGTTTACCAAAAGGAGTTTTGCTCACAACAAAGGAAATAGCTCCAATTTGTTTTTTACTGCACTACAAAGAAGTAAAAGCTTCAACCACTCTTGAGTGGCCTCCACCCACTCCGTCCAAAATGGCTTCTCTCTCCAGCAACTCCGCCAAGGAGGAATCACCGTTTTGACGGTTTGATTTCTAGGAAACCAGAGCAAAGTGAGTGTCCCGATCCTTGAAAAGGCTTGTCTTTCTGGTGATCTTGACGCGCTTCTTGCAAAAACTCATCTGTCAGGGTGTCCCTCTAAAGGTCTCACATTTTCCCCATGGCAACACAGGCCAGTCCAAATATGACTTGCATATCACTGTGTTGCCATGGTAAAAAAGTGAAAAATGTTCATATGTATAGACACCTTAAGTAATAAAAACTGTCTGTATGTCAATAGCCGACTCTTGTGTGTGTAAAACCTTTACTGTAATGAGGCAACCCCCACCCCCCCCTCCCCCCTTGTTAAATAATAAACCGACCCCCTTGAGCCTAGCACAGCATCAGACTTGCCACGGAGCTCACCCAAAGAAAGGCAGCATGAAGAGGATTGTGAAGATGACGGTGAAGATGCGCGTCATCCACAGCAGAGTCTCCACCTTGTTGGCCATCAGGTGAGTCTGCAACAATCACATCCACCCAGAGTCCATTATCGGCAATCAAGTTTATTCTTCTCCTGTGTTTCTTGCTTTTTATAACGGGATCTTTTTGGTGAAATATGCTCTCTCCAAAATGTCCTAGTTCACGAGATTAACAACATGTAGGTGTAGGTGCAGAGTGGCAGAGAGGTAATGCGTTCGCCTCGTATACAATAAACCTGAGTTTGAACCTGGGCACAGGGGATTTTTCCTCTCACTCTGCACTAGGCCTTATTATTATGGTCTGTACGTGGAGTCTTTCGGATGAGACGATAACCTGAGGTCCTGTGTGCCCATGCACACCCAGTGGCAACAAAAAAACCCAGTGGCAACGAAAAAGTTGTCCTGTGGTCAATATTTACTCCCTCCCCCCCCCCCCCCCCCATTTTCCTTCCTCATCAGTCACACAAAAATTGCATGCAAATAAAAAAAGAAAAAGGGTGGCGAGTCTCTGGCTGCGACACGCTCTCCAGGTGGGAACAACCCGAATTTCACAGACGCCTCTGTGACTATAAAGTACCAAATGCCAATACCAAATACGAATGTAAAGCATGTGTAATATTTCATAATTCATTTATTTTTCCATGAGTTAATTAATGAAAATTCTGGTACATGTACTAAAAAGGAAAGAAAGTACATGCCCCATGAAATTCAGTTTGCTAAAAAATAAAAGGAAGAAATGGTTAAGGGCAACACTAACAGAAGTTTGTAGCATTTTCAACAAACACAATTATTTCAAAAATGAATAAATCAATAAGCCTGACTAAAGATAACTACCGGTGATGGGTCACTTTTCTATGGCCTTTTGGAGACAAAAAATAACATGGGTGAGGGAATGCTGCAATGGAAAATGTCTCAAATTTTACAAATTCTAAAAAAATAAAATTGTACAAATTCAGCATGCTTTCACCTGAAATCTACTAACACCTTTTCCGGTTTCACCAGCATTAGAGAATCAAAAGCAAAGTTCTGCAATAACTCGCATTAGAGGATTTCAGACAAATGATTCAGTGGTGTGTTCTGATTGATGCAATGGCAGTTGGAAAGGTGTGTGTCAACAGTACCATATTTTTCTGACTATAAGGCGCACATTTGTATAAGGCGCTCCCCCCAAATTTAAGATTTTGTTATTATATTTTCTTACTGGAATGGAATGAAATTCTGCTTAACGTCCTCCGGTCTGGAACAGACACATATGGGACATAAATAGATATAAAGAGGGTGTGAGCGATCCTGGAGGCAATGCCCGGATGCAGTGCAACACCAGGAAAGTCACAAATTTGTATCAATACAGATGTGTATTTTCTTACTGTTTTATTAGTCATAATATAAGGCGCAGGGATCTGAGCCTGGGGAAAAAGAATCACCTTACACTTACAGTTACAGTCAGGAAAATACAGTAAGTGTATTAATTGACACAAACTTACCGTAACTGAATTGCCCTGTGGTGGTGGTGGTGGTTGAGGTGGGGAGTCCCCATTACTGGTACCCGAGTTGTTTGAATTCTCTGCAGTAGGGTCAGCCATAGCTCAGTCTGTTGAACTTCCAGTTCCACTTGGCACTTTCTCTGATAAAGAAAAAACAAACTTGCAAGTTACACCTGAAAACTGTACAATTACATTTTGGGGGGTATTGAGTAAAAAGGCAACAGACTTTTATAGAGCTCTAAGCAAAGCATGTCTAGAAAGTATCAAACTGTGGTCATCAAAGCCAACAAAACCCTTGGCATTCTAAGGAGGCCGTTGAAGTTCAACAATAAGAAGATCAGGACACAGGCATCCTCTACAACATGATGACAACTGACTGTTAGCATGTTCACTTTTTCTGTCCCTTTTATTTGTCATCACTATTTTGCTTTAGCTTATTTCACTTTAGTCTTTACCTACAGCTTCAAGTTGAAGAGCTCATTTTGCTCTGCTTCAATGCCCACTCTTGTGCACTGGGCTGTCAATTCTCTGTCATGAGGGAACTTGGTTTGATAGTCTTGTCTCCCCCCATGGGGATACCGGGGTGTGTGGGTGGGGGGGTGTCTTCTGTACAAATAGTTCCCCCATCTTCTGGAAGTTCTGTGCTTGAAACTTCCTCTAATCTGCCTCTCTTTTTGACTCTGCCTTTTTCCTTGCTTTGTGTCATCTACTATCTTTCTGACTTTTTTTCCACATAGTTTCCTCCTTTGAGCTCCTCCGAAATCGGAATGTGTCGGCTGAATGCAGCCAGGAGACCAATGAAAACTGGAAAACAGACACATACGTAGCCATTGTGGCCTTACGGCTTGGGAATGCATAATAATAATAAGAATATAGTCTTGTCTGATGCATAGCAGTACAACATTCTATAAAGTTCTCAGTTTGTACTCTTGGACGTTGGATTTCAAAATAGCTTTAGAACACATGCAACTAACCAGAGGATGTTTTGCCAGCCGCCATTTTGGCTTTGGCAAAGACGTCAAGCCAAATCATGGCCATTTTTAATGTCGCCTTCCTTAGCACACATTATGAAACATTTTAGCAAGAGCAAAAGAAGACATGTTGCTCTTTCCGTCAACAGATATTCATCTCTTTCAGATAAAAAATGGATCTTGACTGTGAAAAAACCACAATTTATCTGCTACAGCAACAGAATAGTCAGGTGTGGTTGTGGTCACTCAACATTTAAGGAAGAAAAACATTAACTGATCAACTTTTTAAGCGAATGGGCTTCTGTTGCAAAGACACAAAAAATGGGATATGTTAAAGGCGAGTGCTATCGGGAATATGTGATGACGTAGCGTTTCTTTGGTGACAACAGCACGTGGGATCCCAACATTATTGGCGGCTATCGAGAAAAGGACAAAACAAATACACATGTATTGGAATCAATTTGAAGCGTGTTTTCATTGGTGACAATCACATGTGTACAACCAACATGGCGGCACGGACATCATGAACTTGTTGCTGATAGATGAAAAAGAGGATAGAAATGGGGCTTTATACTATTTCCCAGTGACATAAAAGGGCAATGATTTTAGGACTGAACTGACCATGCCACCTGGCTAGTGATGAGTCAGGGTCAGATAATTTTCTGGGCTCTATACTACTACTTCATGACAGGCAAGGGCGATAATATTATGTGCTCATAGAAGCATACTCAAGGTGGGGACGAACGAGTGCTTTGTAGGCTTGCTCTTTGATACACCCTTGGTTGGTCTTGAGGGACCTTCTGATGAAGCCGAGGGTGTTATTGGCTTTGCCCACAATGTTGTTGATGTGGGTGTCCCATTTGCAGTCGTCCTGCAGGGTGACTCCAAGGTAGTTGGTGGAGGTCACTCTCTACAACTCGTGGTCATGAACAGAAGGGAGTACTTGGGGGAGGTGGTGGTAGTCCTCTGGGTGACATGCATGACGCTGCACTTATCGGGGTGGAACTGTATACATGTCCCAGTCGTCTTCCCACCGCTCCAGTGCCTTCAGATCTTCTTGCAGCTGCTGTTGGTCGTGATCTTGGTTTTCTTGCTCGTGATACAGGATGGTGTCATTAGCAAAGAGGTGAGTTTGGGAGGCCACTCTGTCTGGGAGATCATTGATATATATACTAGGAACAGACAGGGGCAGAGGACGCTGCCTTGGGGACTCCAGATTTCACTGTGACGGGATCGGACCGGCTGCCCTCCACAACCAGTCTGTGATTTGGCCGTCAGGAAGTTTGCGATCCATCGATTGATCTCTTCTTCTTTCTTCGCTTCACTGTCCGCCTTCAACATACTGAAGATTCTGACAGTTAACTGAAAAGAGGTTCTGCGCTAGAATAAGATTGGCTGAGAGTTAATGATCTTGGATTGGCAGGGAAGCAGTAGGCATATGAAGGGGCAAGGGAGGGGTTTGGAGAGGGTCGTGGAAGATAGGGGGAGGGGGGGGGGGGGTATGGCAGGGACAAGGGGGCTGAGGGGGAGGGGGGAAGGTGGGGCAGGGGGAGGGGGAGGGGGGGGGGGATTAGATCTGTGGCGGATGACACTGCCACGGATGGAAGCATGTTTCACTCGGCGATGGTCCAAGGGAAAAAGGACTGCTGGCAGTTGGTATGCCTCAGCATGCAGGTGACGAGTTGATCATGTTGGAGGACTTGGGGCTGGCTTCCTGGTACTAGTGGTACAATTGATTACCATTTCTCCACGGTAGAATTTGAAGAAGTTGGTGAGACGAGCCTTCTCTCTTCGTTTTGACAGTGGGGACCAGTTCACTCGCTCCTACATAGACTCCACACTAGACGTCTGGCGATGACGGATGATGACCCAGCGTGCAGCCCTCCTCTGGACAGCTTCAAGTTGGTTGATGTTCTTGCTGGCGTAGGGGTCCCATACGCTACTTGCGTACTCTAGTGTTGGTCTTAATGGAGCTAGGAAGGCTCTTTCTTTGATTTTGACACTCCAGACTGTCAGTGGCTATAGAAGTTAGAACCGCCAGTGGCAAAATAGGATGCAGGCTATTTTACCGCAACTTTTTACTTCCGGTAAACAACAGAACTAAAAAGAGAAAGAAGTCTGTGTGTAGACCACAGATCTCTTTGATCTTCCCAGTTTATTCGCCCATAGCGGCTCTCTGTCTCTGTCTCACTGTATTTCTCTGTGTGTGTGTGTGTGTGTGTGTGTGTGTGTGTGTGTGCAGGGCCGGATCCAGGGGTGGTGGTTACCTGGGTTCCGTAAAGCCCCCCTCCATCCTGCCAGAAAAAGGGGGAAAGAAGAGAAAAGAAAAATCGAGAGAGAGAGAGATTGAGAAAGAAGTCATTATTACAGTTTAATTGTTCTTAGGTACCATTTAAAGGTTTTTTTGCACTTTATTTTCTTTAAAAAGCTTCAGTTTCAGCCCCTGACCCCCACAAGGGGCGTTGCCCCATGACAATTGAGTCTAAGCGGAGGCCGTTCGACAGGTCTGCGATTACAAAATTGGGTAGGGATAGGGTTAGAATTGATCGGCCAGAAAAGGGATAGGGTTAGGAATGGGGTAAGGGTTAGGGTTAGAACTGAAAACAACCAAAACAAATGAAAGAAACACTCCGCATGTGAGAACAAAAACAAAAGTTCATGTTAGTCCGGGTTCATTGTGCTTAGGGTTAGAACTAATGGTTGGGATAGGGCTACAGCAAAGGGTTGAGCTAAAATTAGGAATAATATCTCATAAAGAGAAACAAAACGAAGAGCAAACTTTGATT
Organism: Phymorhynchus buccinoides; assembly: GCA_017654935.2. Taxonomy (NCBI): domain Eukaryota; kingdom Metazoa; phylum Mollusca; class Gastropoda; order Neogastropoda; family Raphitomidae; genus Phymorhynchus; species Phymorhynchus buccinoides. The sequence goes on along the minus strand of JAGGCT020000800.1, from coordinate 38,774 downwards.
GTGCGAAAAATATTGCAAATTATACCTTCGTCAGGCCCAGTTAAATTTTTAAAAATGGCTTCTGTGGGTCTATCTGATCTCTGGCGAATGGCCTCTGTACAGTATTTAGACGCATTTCTCTTGTCGAGAGTTTTGTTAGCTCTGTTTCAAGACAATGTTTGACTTTGAGTTTGACGTAGTTTGAGATGTGGGAGTCCCATCGAGGATCTTTGAAGATGGTGACTCTCAAGTACTTTATTTCTTCTTCTTCTTCTTCTTCTTTGCTGTGCGTGGCCACAATCAACACGTTGATTATTTTGCCACGGAACCGGGGAGGCTCAACCTCTCTTGCCGGAAGAAAGGGCCTCAAGTAGGCTAGAGAAGAAATTATTGGTGAGTCGGTGTTGGAGAGGGTGTGGCTAAGGAGGTGGTACTGGTGGTGGCTTGGGGTTTCTCTTTCTCGTGAACTTGATAGACTAAGACTGGCAGTGGCACTTGTCGGTCTCCTCTGATGCCATAATGATAATCGTTTAATGCTAAACCTAAACTTATAGTTGTAGTGGAGAAAATACACCCAAAGGAAAAATATATGACTCTGTGCCAAAAGGTGAGCACGGAGAGGGTCAGGTACTTACATTCTCAATAAATTGTCACATAACCTTCTGACTGTTGTGCTTATGTTATAAACATACAGACAAATGTCTGAAAAGACACTAGAGACAATATCAGCTTTGTAAGACCAGTAGTTGTTTAGTTATGTGACAATGAATGTCAAATCAGCCCCAAAATCTGGTCTTCAAAAGTGGACATTGCAAATAGTCATGATTTCAACAAGTGCTAGAACACACAAACTCCAGTAAAATTACTTGAAATTTGGACAGGTTATGCAAAAGTACCTCATTAGTAAACGCTAAAGATTGTAACATTCAAAAATGAAAGTTCTGTTAGTTATTAGGCTTAAACCAATGTTGATGACAAACATCATTTTTGATGTAATCATTCAACCAAAATCAAACTTCCCAACAATTTTCACTTATATAAATCCAAAATACATGAAAATGTCATGCTTTGTTGGAGCAGATATTACTTTATCACAGGAGTATAAAAGTATTTTTACAAAATATATTATTTTAAATAATATTGCACTTTCTCTTAAAGGTTCTGTCTTAGATGTAACACTTGACATCCGTCATACCTAAGCTATAATGCTCAATAAAATCCTCAAGATATATATTTTTAACTTGCTCTCTTTTATTTTACAATTAAACTGTCATTATATATAAAGTTGACCTCTACCCTTATTTAACACCAGCATGTTCATTTTTTTCTTCTACACTAATCCAAATGTTCAATGTAATCATTTTACTGGACTTGATGTTTGTCATCAAGAAAATGTTAATTATCAAATTTAGCTGGTTTTATTGGTCTAACCATCTAATAAACAAATGAACACCACTTCAGTGGGTTTAGTAATTCATTTAGAGCACTTTGCAGCCTTCATAGAAAGATAAATGAAAAAATAGTGCTTAATGAAAGTTATTAATGTAACTATGATGTTCGTCATACATGTCCTATGGTGTAAATAGTGAATTATGATAAATAATTCAACAGTTTAAAAAAAAAAACTTTATTCATGCAAGTTATTATTTTCTTTAAAGCATTCTGCTTACTGTAGTTGACAAAAATACAGTTATTCATAGACATTTTGGCCAGAAACTGGAAAATAAATGATGTAGGTAACTTTGATGTTTGTCATACATTTTTCACACATTGTGTAATAAAACAAAAACAATGACATGAATCAATTAATAGTTTGGTAGAAAATATTCAGTTAAGTTGTAATTGTTTTTTTTATGGCATCTTAAGTACTTAAAGACAGAATTAGTGTATTTGATACAACTTTCAAATGTAAAGTGATGACAAAGGTCATTTGTTACCTCAACAGACCCATAATAATCATCATACTAACAACAAATTTGAACAGGAAATGTCACAGACTAATAGCAAACAACTTAACACAGCAAGATTTGCTGGAGCTATGAGAAAATACTGTGACATAACACCATGGTTGTGATGTAATCATTGATGTTTGTCATCAGGTGGAGGACACCACATTATCACTATTTTCTCAGAAATCGGTTGAAAAATTGTCCTGCCACTTTGCACATGTTTTGCCTCATTTATATCCTTTCTAAATATGCATGTATTTAAATGGTATTAATAGTTTCATTTTTTACCCTCTATGTCCACTTTTCATGCCCACCTTTTGGCACAGAGTCATATAGTACTAGTAGTAGTAGTAGTACTAGTAGTAGTACTAATAGTAGTAGTAGTAGTAGTAGTAGTAGTAGTAGTAGTAGTAGTAGTAGTAGTAGTAGTAGTAGTAGTACTAGTAGTAGTAAAGGGACTGGCTTCTGCCTAAGCCTTTGCGGCTTATAGAACGTCCCATCCACACACAAAATTCTTTAATTAGGTTGCATTTATGATTTATGCGAAGAAAAACAAACTATGATTGCAATTTCAATCATCATAATCTGATTATGACATAATGATAATCATAAAACATTTCACAAAAATTTTCTTTTTTGTCAAGTAGATTTTTTTAAGGCGTTAGTAGATGTATTTATTTCTCAAAAGCAGGAGAAAACATGAAAGGAACGTGCTAGAAAGAATCCACCCAGATTTTAGCTTCAAAATAGAAACATTCTGATGAATCACGGTGGCTGATTCTGAGGTTCATGATCATCATGATGATGATCATTGTGTGGTCATTTGAAAATACCTCAATTATTTAATGGGCACTAAAACTAGTTTAAATGTTTCACAATTTAAAGACGTGTATAAGAAAATTAAAAAAACATTGAAACTATCAACATGGTGATTACCTTTCTTTTCAGATGATGATACTGACAGTTCGGCGTGATCGATCAGACAGAAACTTCCTTCGTTATAATTATTCCCCTTGTAAACGCTCTTCTTGGTTAAGACGGTAAAATGCCAACTTACAGTATATAATTATATTTTTAGATACATAAAATAGGAAGGTTCTATGGTGTAATGGTTAGCACTCTGGACTCTGAATCCAGCGATCCGAGTTCAAATCTCGGTAGAACCTAATTTTTTTTTTAACTTTCCTGTTACTGTTTTTCAACTTTCCTGTCTTTTTTTGTTCATTTTTTTATATAATTATACACTCGAGATTATAAAATAATCTTCAAAAGTTCTTACTCAACATCGTGACTTCAACTTCTTTTTTTGGGTTGGTATAGGCCTACTGTATAACTTTAAGCCTACTTTTTTTATGTCGGTTGTTTTTGGACCATAGACCAAGCAAGACCAATCCGGCTACCGTAGCGGGCCCTTCCTTCCGTAGAGCGTCCACATTCACTTTTGACTATTCTGTCGCTGTAACTTTAGGGAGATAATAATATTTACTATTCATAGGCCTAACAGTGCGCATTTCTTGCTACGCAATTCAGTGTGCTTGCACCACCCACCACCCATTCTAATTCACCCAACAGCCGAAATGCGCACTGGGGTACTATACTGAGATAAAGAAGAATAAGAAGACAGAGGTAATTGAGGACTTAACCAAATTGTTAGATGAGGGTAAAACAGTGGATACCTTGATTTTAGAAAGGCCTTCGATACAGTGCCTCATGAACGTTAATAATTGTCAAATATGTCTGCTAGTGCTGGTATCACTAGTTCTTTTAACTGGGAGAACAGAGGTGGTAAGAATAAACGAAGCCAAATCATCACATGTGCAGGTCTACAGTGGTATCCCATAAGGCG
>JAGGCT020000800.1:0-30000 GCA_017654935.2 Phymorhynchus buccinoides | reverse complement strand
TGAACGGTAAAAATATTTTATCAACGTATCCAGAAAAGGCTCTAGCAAAAGGGTCACGAACAAAGAGAAACGTTAACGAATCGTTCAACTGCTGGAGTTGCCACTGTGTGCTCTTGTTTTCAAAAGTGATGTCTCTGTTGTGGACATGCACCGCAATGCCGGACTGAAGGAACAGGGACTTGGCTGGTGCCACCGAGTTGAGGATCCTGAAGGCTTTTTTCCAGAAAGAGCTGCCCACCTTCTGCACGGAGCAGTACACCAGTTTGTGAGCCGTGGACACAAAGAAGTCCTTGGCCACTTTCTTAGGGGGCAAGCCGAGAGACGAATCCATGGCTGGGCTGCTGTTTGCCTCGAAGCGGATGCGACCGCACGCTTCTCTCAAGTGATCGTTTCTCCGTGTGTACTCGAGGTCCTCGTCTGTCCGATCGAGTCTCGGAATGAATGCCGTGTTGTGGGGTGAGATTGTGCTTGAACTGGGTTCTCTGGATTCGGTCTCTGTTTTGGTACTAGATTTTGATGTTTTTGTCTGAAACACAAATATGCACACACACATACACGCACGCGCACACACACACACACACACACACACACACACGCTCGCGCACACACACACACACACGCACGCACGTACACGCACACACACACACACACACTCGCACGTACACGTTAAGCACACACTTAGTAAGCTATACTTCATTACACCCACGCATATCAAAGTGAAGGAATATGGCCGTGTACACACATAAGCGGATATTCCGTGCGGAAACCCGTGCGCAATCCATAAATAAGTGAAACAAAGAAGGGAAAAGATTTGCGCACGTGTCCGAATTTCCCCTATAGGCTATGCGCAAACTTTTATCCTTCTTTCTTCCACTTATTTAGGGTTTTCCGTACGGAACTTACGCGTCTAATGTGAACCCGGCCTTAATGAGCTAACAGTAACAGCCTAGGTACAAACCGATACCTTGTTAAATATTCATCGAGAGAGAGAGAAAAATAGAGATTTTACGCCTTCTGAGTCAACAGAAATATTCATCGCGACAAGACACACACTATTGTAGGCCTACTTGGAAGAAAACCATGGCTTGCGCCTACCTTTTCTAAATTCTTTCACAGCTATAAATAAAAAAATAATTCTGAAGCGAATTACAAACACCCTTTTATTATTGTGTTTAAAGGGACTATTCAGGTACTGTAATCATAAGTGCGTCTTATAGCTAACACGGGTAGTAAGATGTAAATCAGAATAAACTGCCAGTTGTTTTGGCAGTTTATTACAATGTAGGTACCCGCGTTAACTGTCGTTTTGGCAGTTTATTCGAATTTACTTTTTTCTACCCGTGTTAACCGTTTAAGACTCGCTCGTGATTATGGTACTAGATTGTCAAACCCTCACCTATTATTTAATTGTGAGAGAGTTTGGGTTCATGAGTGTCTGTCACCTTCATTGGCAGACTACGCACTGTAACACACTGGCCCTATATCTTGCAATGAATCTATGTATGTTCTGACAAAGATTAAATGTGACAGTGCACGGGAAAACCAGACATCATGGAATTTGGGCATAAATTGAGATTTTAATCTGTCAAGGTGGGGCAAAGATTCCTTGTTGATCCACAGAAAACCGAATTGAGTTATCTTGTCTAGTTGATATTTTATTATTATTTGAAGTTTGGCATTCGAAATAGATCATTTGCAGAAACTGGGCATAGAAGATACAATTTTGCCTCTTTGTTTCTATTGACTTGATTTAGAAAACAATCAAATAAACAAACAAACATTCAAAATTGCCTTTCATGTTGTGGATACTGGTAGAACACATACAAATAGACATAAATACGCCCTAAACAGAAAATTGATATTTTGTGGGTTGTTGACTATTTTGGCTTTTGTTGAAAACATTTTGAGCGACTTAGGTAGGTTTTTCTCTTGCACCATCACAAATGAACAAACCCGGCTCTACCAACAACAAAAAGAAACATATTGACCCCAAAATGTTAACCGTTCATATCATTTTATGAAATCATGGTACCACTTTGACTTGTTTGATTCATTCAATCCATTCATGGTTTGAGCAGTTTGGACATAATTACACAGGAAAGAACCCTTTTGGGGAACAAATATATTAACGGAGGCAAAAAGACAACAACAAACCATTCTTGAATCACATTGTCAACTGGAAAAAATCAATCACATGAAAATTGAAAACAAATACTAAGTGGGCCTGGGCCTACTTTCTCAACCGAAAATAACCCGCCAATCACTGTGACACCGTCGAATGACACAAAAAAACCTATCATATTATCAACTAATGATTCAGTCACATTGCCAACTGAACAAAAAAGATCAACCACATTGTTTTCCCATCCCACTTTCAAGAGAGAGAGAGAGAGAGAGAGAGAGAGAGAGAGAGAGAGAGAGAGAGAGAGAGAGAGAGAGAGAGAGAGAGAGAGAGAGAGAGAGAGAGAGAGAGAGAGAGAGAGCCAGCCAGCCTCTGTGAGTGTGTGTTGTTCTTCAGTTTAACGTCCTTCCACTAAAAGTGATTCAGATAGTGTGTGTGTGTGTGTTTAGTATTGCCTATTTTGTACGAATTAAAAGGCTCTCTTATTTTACTAATAACCTGTCTCACCAGCGAAGAAGGCGGTTTGTCTGAAGTAAACACTCTGGGTTGGTCAACACTAGGCTTTCCACCATCTATTGACAATATAAAAAAAATGTGTGTGTGTGTGAGTGCGCACGCACGTGTGTGTGTGCTAAAGAGACAGAGAGAGAGTGGGGGGAGAGAGAGAGAGAGAGAGAGAGAGAGAGAGAGAGAGAGAGAGAGAGAGAGAGAGAGAGAGAGAGAGAGAGAGAGAGAGAGAGAGAGAGAGAGAGAGAGAGAGAGAGAGAGTCGAAGAGTTTATTCAAAGGCCAAGGCCTCATATGAATAAAGGGCAAGAAATGAACAAACAATGAATTCACTACTACAAACACCCACACACTGATGTTAAACGTAGGCGAAGACTGTACAGTATCTTTGACGTAGGCCTACACACACACACACAAACGCGCGCGCGCGCGCGCACACACACAAGGCCCTGAACACACAAGCACGTTGCACTTGCCACAAACCTATAACTCACTTTGTCGGTCTGTCTGTCTGTCGGTCGGTCGGTCCAAAATTGTCGCACGCCACAGACGATTGCGAATCCGCGCTTGTTTTTACATTATGTGACATGGCATGGCAAACACAAATAAAGGAGACCGAGTTTTAAAAAAAATACAATGAGAGAGAGACACACACAGGCAGACAGGGAGAGAGAGGGACAGAGACAGAAACAGAGAGAGGGACAGACAGAAAGACAGAGAGAGAGAGAGAGAGAGAGAGAGAGGGGGGGGGGACACTTGACAACTTTATTACTCAAGGATTGAGATTTTAGGCCAGGCCTATTATCACAATCTGTCCATGGGACGAAAACAAGACTGATACAACTGATACGATAAGGCAAACAGATGGACATGCATGAGAGGGAGGGAGAGAGAGAGAGAGAGAGAGAGAGAGAGAGAGAGAGAGAGAGAGAGAGAGAGAGAGAGAGAGAGAGAGAGATTGCATACCTCTGGGTGCAGTCGCTCGGTGGTCCAACATTAACGAAATAAAAGCACTTAAAACAGCCATCAGGGCCAATACAAAGAAAATCCTCGCCTTGCGAAATGAAGCTGGCTGCATCTTGTAAAATCAGTTTGTTTTTTCTTTCCGTTTCTTTTTTTTCTTAAAAAGACCTTCGTGTAGCCGCGATACCAGTGACTGGTGTTCACCCCAACCCTGGCTGTTGTTTTGCTCTAGCTCTTAGTGGTGCAGCTTTGGGAATTAGCTCTCCTTTAGTCCTTTTAGCCAAGAGTGTGGATGTTACCAGGGCAAGGCTTCGCCACTATAAATACATTCAAACACCACTCATCGGGAATAGCAGATTCCTCATATGATAGCGTGAAGCAAGTGAATGGTACACACAAAAGCCTTGCTGTTTAGTGTTTCCAAGTAGGCTTAGTCTGGCATGTACAGAATAATCCAACGAACCTATCACGCTAGGGTGAGTATGAATAATATTTCAATGGATTAAGGCCCAATGAAACCATTGAGCGCAATGACACAAACACACATAGAGGCTAATGTAGTGGCTATATTGGCATAGTGTTAACGTAAACATGAAAAGCTTCTGTTGGCCTGTTGAAGGAACTGAATCGGAATTATTACTATATCTAGTGACACCAAGGAGGCTTAATTTAACGTTGGCTACACCATGTTAACCCCTTGACTGCCAGAGGAATTTAAAGAAAAAATAATTGGGAAAATCATGCCATGAAAAAGACAACTGATAGAGCCAATCTGGCAAAATGATCTGGGGATATTACTCTCTTGACTGTGTTAGAGCAAAAGCCAGCATATCAGGGTTATTCCTCTTCATTTGATGACATCATCAGTGATGTCATCAGGTCAGTACCTGATACGTTGGTGGCAGTCAAGGGGTTAACACAGTGCGTGTGCATGTTCTTCGATGTTACGTCCTTCCACTAAAAGCGATTCAGATATTATATTGTCGTGTGATGTAAGCGTGGGTAACAGGTGTGGATCACACGCGCCTGACCACGACTTCCAATGACCAGGTAGCAGAGGAGGCCATGGCTATTCAGTTCTAAAGAGCTGGGCTGGAATAATTATTAACTGTGGAGAAACCTTGCCCAAAGGCACAAAAGGACCTTTGGACTACTGGCGTTGTGGAAGGTCCCCAAAGGCCATCTAATCTCCTGGTTTGAGAGTCACAGTCATTCACATAGGCTGACCTGTACCCTGCACCATGATTGTCCATGTATGGACAGAATCATCTGTTTATGAAGGCAGGGCAAAATAATATGACACTCACTCAGTCACTGTTTGAGATCTCTCTCTTTCTCTCCGACAGTGTGTGTGTGTGTGTGTGTGTGTATGTATGCGTGTGTGTGTGTGTGTGTGTGTGTGTGTGTGTGTGTGTGTGTGTGTGCAAGAGCATGTGCATGTACATGTAGTTAGAAAAAGAAAGCCTATGGAAGTTATGTTGACATGTGGCTCGGCATGGACATTTTCTCCGAATAAGATGGTCTTTGTTGCACGGACTTACCGTGAAAAACTAAACGCGTTGTGACATGGATACCTTGTCGCGAAAATGTGTTGTATGTTTTGTTTCAGTTTCTTTCTGTCTGTTCACCCCCTTGCTTGCATGGCTGTTGTAGCTGAAAGCAATACAAATACTTTGTTATTGTCCCTCTCTCCAACACAAACATGCCTACTAATAGGATGCTTTTGTTTGAGTAATTTAATATTGACTTACTTTGATTTCAAACCACACAAGTTGAAACACACATGTTCAAACATCTGTTTGCACAGAGACAGACCTCAAGCCTCATGTAAAGAGTTCACACATGATCATCATACTTTTTTGAAACTATAAACAACAACAAACAAGAAGCAAAAATGTAGAACGAAAAAAATTCATCAAAGTAAAGACTAAAATCATGTTCTTGACATGGATACAAAGAAAACTAAAACATTAATTTAGCATTATAAAGGTTAATTTGAGATTATTCCTTTGTGACAAAAAAAAGGTGGTTTTAGCTGACTGAATTTTAAAGTCTCATAAGGCCTGATCAACACCAGCTGCTGTCAATGAATTGGCAAAGACATCGATTGAGTGAAAGTATACTTTACCTTCCACTTGTACAGAAAAAGCATGGGCGTTCAATTTTGCTTTTGGTCAATGCAGGCTGTTTGCGTTGTCTGTCTGTCATTCCCGACAATGACTGCCAGATAGCAGAGAGGGCTGGGTAATAATTAGTTTATAGTGGAGATGCCTTGCCCAGGGTACATCCCCACTCTCTGGGCCAAAGGCTGTTTGAAGCGCAAATTAAACACCAGGGCTGCCTACATACAAACTCTGCTATTTCTGAAATCCGGATTGCTGGGAAATTAACTTCATCTTCCCCCCCCCCCCCCCCCCCCCCCCCCCGTGGGGATACAAGGGGGTCTTTCATACAAATTGTTCCCCCACCTACTGGAAGTTCTGAGCTAGTAACTTCCTTTAATCTGTCACTCTCTTGGAATCTGCCTTTTCCCTTTGCTTACTGTCTTATCGGTCCATTCTCCTGCTTTTTTCCCTAGAAAAGATTTTCTCCAGCTGAAGACGGACATACTGGACCTAATTATTTCTTAGGTGCATAACGGCAGCATGATGCATCTGCGCACATATGACAGGAAACTGTCTGAGTGAAAGATGAAGAACTACATCTTAAAAAGTGGTGTGCTCATTATCTTTTTCCAATTGTATCATCTGATCAGTTTCTTTGTAACATTTATAAAAAAAATTCTGTTGAGATAATTTTGTGCACAAAAATAAAATGTCCCACTGCCTATAAATCAAGCTGAGATACACAAAGGCCTGATTATGCTAAAATTGTAGGTAAACACATGAGAACACAACATTTTGAAGTCAAATATGACGTTTAACTCTAAAGCATCGACAAGAAAATCAAAATATATAAAACACAAAGGAAAGAACTTTCTGGCACATGTACCATTTTAATAGTTCACTCAGTCTATTACCGCATAAACATTTATTGGAGGACATTTATTACCAAACTATTACCAGACATCACTCACTGCCTAGCCGCCGAAGCGAGCACACCTGAGCTCCCGAAATTAAGCGACGCTGAGAAAAGAACAGACGAACGGACTACAACAGAAGAAGACGCGCTACTACTACAGCGCCCACTCTACACCCCACTAAAGGGGACGATAACTTCTCTTCACGCCACGCAGCTACCACTAGGCTTCGGCCTATCTGCGCAACGCCCTACGCCACTACAGGAGCCAACCCTACCCACACAAGAGCAGTCACCAAGCCACAACGAGGTTCCTCCCCGAGACGGGCCCTCTCCTCCTACTTTTTTGTTTTTTTTACAAATTTTTTTCGCAGTGAGTAAATAGAAATCTCTGGCAGACCAGAGTCCCAAGTTCATTCTTGGGCCTCCCTATCATTAACAAAGCCTTATAAATTAATAGTGTAGATCCTCTTGATTCCGGGTTGGCACCCTTGTACCTCTTTGTTGATATATATTTTTATCTAACAAAACATTTTTTCTCCTTTATGATTTTTGCCCTTGTTTTTCATTTTCATTGAATATGATCAGTAGTGAAATGAGCGAAAGTCAGAAAAAAGGGGGGGGTAACCCCCCCCCTCCCCATACAGACAGGGAGACACCACAGTCTCCAAGTCCCAACACCTCGTTGAATGAATCAGTTTTCACTGACTCCCCAAAGGGATCCACAGTTGAAGGGGTGTTTCACCTCTTCACTCCCACTCAAAAGCGACTTAACAAAAGACAACGTAAGTCAGGTTCGGAGCCTAGATCCCCCGATCCAAGCTCCCCAAACAACAAAAAAACCAAAGAAGAACTCGCGATCATGGAGGGAGAGGGCCATGCCCCCCTCCCCCCCACTGACGGAGTGTCACACGCACAACAAGTAGAGCATGCTGCTGACATAGAAATAACATCACCAGTAAGACAATCCAACAGCATCGACTCCTTGTTGAGTGATGCTAGCAACAAACAGGATAACACAGCCCCTGACGTTGAGACAGAAATTTACATGTCCGACGAAAACTCACAACAACAACAACAACAACAACAACAACAACAACAACTTCCCAAAAAACAACCCCCACGATTCTTTCGTACAAACACCCAACCACAGCCACCCCCAACCTTCGTTAAACACCCCGTGATCGTGCAGGACTTGGGCACAGGCCCCGCTACCATCAGCGGCCTGGGGCCCTTGTCCCAGATGAAACTCTGGACAAACTCCATAGGCACAATTCTTAGCCAAAGACCCTTGGCCGGCGGCCGGTGGCTCATAGGCTGCCAAACACATGAACAACAATCACGCCTCTCCAAAATGACCGAAGTATCCAAAATCCCAATTAAATGTACCATTCCATCCACTGCCACTGAGGGGGTAATAAAACCCATACCCCTCAGTGAAAACATACAAGATCTTCTCCCCTACATCGCAGACGCCAAGGCCATCATGCGCCTCCGGAATAGAGACGGCACTTCATCCAAAGCCGTCAAGATTACGTTCAACAAACCTATCCTCCCCAAGCTCACAAACATCTCTATCACTGAATTTGTAGTTCACCCCTTTGTGGCCCCCGTACGTAGGTGTCGAAAGTGTGCACGGCTGGGCCACAACCAAGATCAATGCCGTGCACCAAAACAAATATGTACAAAGTGTGCCGGGCCCGGCCACGCAGCCAAGGACTGCGTGGCTCACACTGCCAAGTGTATAAACTGCGGGGGCCCACACTCGGCAGCCTACAATGGCTGCCCCCAATTCCAACTTAGACTTAAGGCCAACAAAATTAGGGCTGAGGTCTTCATTACATACGCAGAAGCCATACGCAGGGCCAAATTGGCCCTGACAGTAGAAGATGAACAGAAACAACAAAACCGTGCCCCCCCCTCCCCCCCCCCTGAAGTTGACCCCTCGTGGCGCATGCCCCCCCAACAACAACAACAACAAGTGCCCATAAATACCTACGCCTCTGCTGTGTCAAGAAGATCGACACAGCAAGCAAAGACCCCTGCACTCACAACACAACCACCCACACCCAACAACATCCCCACCCCGTTCCCCAACCAAGCCCCTCCCCCCCCCCTCACCCCCGCCTCACTGCCCCCCACAGTTCGCCTTTCAACAAGAACAAGGCTCTCAAGTACAATCACAAGAAATCTACGTAACAAGGCAACAAAAGCAAAACAACAAGCCGCGCAACAAAACACCCAAACACGCATTAATGACCTCATAACCGAAAAAATCAACAAACAGACAGCAACAATGATGGACAAACTGACCACACATATGGATAAATTATTCAAATTACACACAGATCTGACCACCACCACTCCACCCCCCAAGTCTCCAGCACCCCCCCCCCCCCCCCCCCCCCCTCCCCCCCAGTGTCCTCTCCTTCCCACCCCCTCTACCCAACAAAACAACGGGAAATCCCCTGCAGAGGTCTTCATGACTGAAGTCCTCAAGCATTTTGCCAGGGCCAGAGTCACTAATAAACCAAAAATTCTGTTGGAGGGACTAGCTTCCCTCCTGCCCCCCACCTGTGACCCTTCAACTATCCAAATGGGTCCAGGAAGCAGCCTTATGAGACTGGCAGAGTTGGCCTGCGGAAGTCCGGGCTCTAGCAGTCAGGAGGGCAAGGGTAGGATGTCGTCACAGTCCTCCCGGAAGGCCCAACAACAAAAACTATAACCCCACCATTCTAATTATAGTATCATTCTAGTAGTAACCTCCCTTTTAAGCACTAAAATCGCAGCACCAAATTTTAGTATCTTGCAGTGGAACTGTCGTTCCATTGCAAGAACCATTGACCATTTAATACACTTTTTAGAAACTAATAAGACCAAATATCAAATTTTATGTTTACAGTCCCTAAGTACAAAATTTTCCGAACTTCCCAAAATTTTCGGCTATCAATATCCCCCTAATGTCAGTAACGAAAATGGTAGGGTGTATACCGCAACCTATATAAGTCAACACACTAAATACCTTTCAATTACTTCACCAATAGTCACCGACAACAACACAACTTATTCTAACACTATTCAATTGACCGTCAATGGCACCACAACAAATCTAGTCAACCTCTATTTTCCAAAAGGCTACAATGCCAATGCCACTCGTGACTGGCTATCTTCACTTTCTAAGTCTGTCTCCTGGGTAGTGGTGGGGGATTTTAACGCCCACCACCCTGCCTGGGAGGCCTTTAATTCTGGCCCCGATTCTGGAGGTACCAAACTTTTCCAAGACATTATTAATTCCGATCTTGTACTTTTAAATGATGGCTCAGCCACTAGATTTCCTGATAGTCCGAATCACAAACCGACCGCCATTGATTTATCTCTCGTCTCCCCTAATTTCGTAGCGAGTCACGAGTGGTATCCCTTTTCTGATACACTTTTTTCCGATCATAAACCAATTTCAATTGAATTCAACGTACCGCATGAACAAACTAATACAACAGAAAAACAACAACCGAAATATAACTTTGACAAGGCTAACTGGCACTTATTCCGCTCACTTTTAAACAAACATAACATCGAAAATACCGAACACGAACAGATAGAACCATATTATAACAACATTAGACAAGCAATATTGCAGGCCTGTGACAAGTCGGTGCCTGTACTCCCCCTGCTTGGCTCTGATAAACCTAAAGCCAAACCGTGGTGGAATGGTAGAGTCAAGCAGGCAGTGCAGGCCAAAAAGAAGGCCTGCAATCGCTTCGATTTACACCCTACCCCCCCCAATCATATTCTTAAGACAGAAGCCGAGGAGCATTGTGACGATATCATCAACAAAGCCAAACGAGACTTTTTCCAAGAGAATGAAGACATTTTAGATTACAAAGATTTAAGTAAAGCTTGGAAGAAACTGAAAAAAATTAATTCTAAAGGTAAGGTATGGGAGCCCAGAGTCCTCAAAAACAATAAATTAACCACAAATAACTTTGATACTGCCAACACCTTGGCGGAGACTTTCGCCCAGGCCAGCCAGACAAAATATCTCTCTACTAAAGATAAAATTAAACGACAAAGTATCCCCCACCACACCAAATCAAATGACAACTCTCACTACATCAACGCACCCTTGAAACTTACCGAGGTTGCTGCTTCCATTAACTTAATCAAAAAAACTAGTAAAGCAACAGGAGAAGATATCATCTCCTATAAACTTATTAAAGAACTTCCCCAATCTTTTCACAAAATTTTACATAACTTCTATTCCAAGTGCTGGGAGGGGGGATCTGTTCCTCAAGCTTGGAAGGAGGCACAGGTCATTGGGATCCTTAAGCCAGGAAAGCCGGCTAGGGATCCCAAAAGTTACCGCCCCATCTCCCTCACCCCACACTTGGGCAAAATTTACGAGCGTATCGTAAAACAAAGACTTGAATATTTTTTGGATAAAAACAACATTATCCCCACTTTTCAAGCAGGGTTCCGTGCACATAGAAACTGCATGGAACAAGTAGTCAGACTTACCTCCCACGTCAGACGGGCCTTCACGCGCCGAAAAAAGGTCCTGGCCACCTTTTTCGATATAAAAGGGGCCTACGACACAGTCTGGCATGGGAGGCTTCTGGATAAACTCAGCAGCCTCGGTATAGAAGGCAACACCTTTAACTTCATCCTTTCTTTTCTACACAACCGTAGTTTAAGAGTGAGAGTGGGTAAGTCCATGTCGATGTCTCACCAACTTGATATGGGAGTGCCCCAGGGTAGTATCATAGCCCCCACCTTATTCAACATTATGTTACACGATATCCACAAAGTAAAATTAGAAAACTGCAAAATATCTATGTACGCGGACGATATCGCCATATGGTCCGTCAACACCCCCCCCGGAAACTATTACAGCTTAGACCCCTTTCTACAAATCCACCAAACAAACATCAACAAAATAACAGACTACTTACACACTAATGGTTTCACAGTTGCCCCCCAAAAATGCGAATTCATGATTTTTTCCACAACTAAAGTTACAGACATCACCATCAAAATTGATAACGTCACCAAATCACCAGTACAGTCCGTTAAATTTCTAGGTGTCAACATTTCATACAACCTTCAATGGAACAACCACATTCATTATTTAATCCAAAAAGCTAATAAAGCACTCAACTTCATTAAAGTTATAGCCCACCAAAAATGGGCAAAAGACCCAAAATTCCTGACATTTTTAGTAAGATCACTGGTCCGCTCTAGATTAACATACGGTATGGAAGCTTTTTATTCCCTTTCAAAAACAGCCCTTAACAACCTTCAACGTTTCGAAATAAAAGCACTTAAAACTGCCCTGGGCCTCCCAAGGTATGCCATCACCGATCTAATCTACCGAGACATCGACTGGACCCCCCTAACTCACCTAATTAAACAGAACTGTGCCTCACTACTAATCCGTTTATACGCCACCAAAAACCTTTCCGAAAATGAATTTCTCACCTCCTTCTCAGATCCATACTTCGCCACTTCCAAAAAATACAAAAAATTCATCAACATCTATGACTATACAAACGAACTAATGACAAAAGCAGACGTAGCCCTTAATAACATCACAGCTTTCCCCCAACATCGACCCCCCCAGTGGGATTGGGATCCACCTGACATCGATATTAACCTTCACCTCCAATATAATAAAGAAAACGATATCAATAATCTCACCGTAGCTGCTAAAGAAAAGATCTATAACTTAAGACATTACTTATCCATTTATACAGACGGTTCCCTATTAACTAATCATAAAATCGGTTGTGCTTTCAGTATACCGAGCCTTAAAATTTCTAAATCCTTTCAATTAAACCCGAATATTTCCATCTTTTCAGCCGAGCTTTGGGCTATACTGGAAGCACTAACATTTATAAATAATCTTCCGCTTTCACCTTATCAAATCGTTATTTTTTCAGACTCTTTATCCTCAATTAAAGCCCTACAAGGCAACAACTATAATCGCGCCGAAATCAAATATGAAATCAGAAATTTAATACATCAACTTAAAATAAGAGGTACCCAAGTATTACTAGTATGGATCCCTTCCCACTGTGGCCTGCTAGGGAACGATCTGGCTGACAGGGGCGCTAAGTCGGCCGCCTCGGGCCTTTCCGGAACCCCTACAGACATTAAACTTTCAGTAGGCGAAGCCAAAAGCCTGCTGAAAAAAGCAACTCACCAGGAGTGGGCAAAAGAATTGGATTCTAACGCCAAAGCCCACTCCTGGGACCCTAATATACACCAAGGGGGACTGTTCCTTCCCATTCCTCCCAAAACCCAATTTTTATTATTTCGAATCAGAACAAGGTCCAATTACTGCAAATATAAAAAACTGCCCTGTCACTGTAAAAACATCCTGGACCTTGATCATCTTTTTACCCCCTGTACTTATATTCAAAATCAACTTTCCACGTTTCTAGATAAACTTAAAGTATTAAAGATCCCCTTCACTCAAAAATCTATTCTATTCCGAGGCCCTCATGAATGGTCCCCCTTGGTCTGGTTCGGAGAGGCCATAAGATCTGCCTCTTTCGGACACGAATTCTAAAATAC
This sequence comes from Phymorhynchus buccinoides, assembly GCA_017654935.2. NCBI lineage: Eukaryota > Metazoa > Mollusca > Gastropoda > Neogastropoda > Raphitomidae > Phymorhynchus > Phymorhynchus buccinoides. Next base: position 16,818 of record JAGGCT020000800.1, on the reverse strand, counting down.
TCTAAAATTCTCAACTTAAGCCCATCAACATCTTTCACTGGAGAGGGAGGGGTCCTTCCGGACAGCGGTCCGCGCACCCGCCCACGTTCCATTTCCCCATCCCCCCCCCTCTCCCCTTCTTTTAACATACAGCACGCCTCGATCTTTAGTGCTGGCTCTTTTTGAGCACACATTTTTACTCCCTTCTCCCCTGTGGACGGGTGTGCGGCCCGAACTCCGGAAGTTCACCTTCGTAGCCGTCACGCCACAGCGTCGCGCCATGTCGCCTGGGGTCCCTCCGCATACGTGCAGGACCTCTGTACACGGCGCCTTTCCTCTGTTTGGGGCGGGGAGGAGGGGTCCCTCTCCCTCCCTCCCCCCGCCCCAATCATGAAAGAATCGTTAACCTCCCTCTCCACTCTATCCACTCTTTCTTAAGCCTGGGCTCCCATATTAAAATCAAGTTATAAACAATTATTATTAACAATATAGTCACCTGTGGAAGAACGAGGGCGGGGGGGATTTTGTAGCCACCCCCCCTTGGGATCCTGCAGCGGACCACTCATAAAAATTCTAAAGATATATTTTCAACCCTTGCCCTATATACTTAATCAGATTATGCAGCCTTGCACGGCTAAACATGTTAGCATTTCATTGGTCCTGGCAAAAACCAATAGAGAAAAACTACTGCGTAATCAAGGCCTCAGCAGACAGCGTATATTCGCTCATTACTACATCAAAATTTTCAACACTTTCTATTGGTCCTCCCGCTTAACGGAGAGGGTCCAAATCACACACACACCTTATATACACCACATTGATTGCCATGGTCACCGACTGCCGGCCGGGTCAAACTCCATTCTCCCCTCCATAAGACCTATCTTTTAAACACCTATACCTTTTATAAATCAAGTTTTAACAAATTTTAAATACTCATGACACAACCCTTACACGACCATGACCCATCCCAGACAAAAGCTCGTTTTAATATCATATTTACACAATTGTTAACACGGACACCCCCATCAAGCTAAGTCACGTTACGGCTGGGTGGTCTCCCTTACCCTGTTTTTGCGCTTCTGTCGCAAACATCAACTTGCTTAACAGAATGAATGATGAGTGAACGATATAAAACTAGGATAGTACTCCCCTGTTCCGGGAACCTTTTCTTACCTTTATTTTTTGTCTTATTCTTTTTGTTCGTCGAGTTGATCTCCCCCTTGTTGGGGTAGGCTTGCGTGAGGTGGTTGACGCAGGGATGGCCTGCGTATCGCCCCTCTCGTTCGTCCTGCCCCCTCATTGTGTGCAGAGACCCTCCGAACCCCCCCCCCTCCACTCTTTTGTTGTTCCCAGAACAAATAGAAAACATAAACCGTATAAATTTAAATAATAATTCCATTCTTTTTACACCTTTTTTAATCCAACTATCCATCATGTAAAATTTTTCCCAACTCTACTCCTAAGGGAGTTCCCGAGGGAGAGAGTTCCCCCCCTTAGTTGGACTTTTAAATTTTTTATATAATAGGGCCTTTGCCCCGTGATCCAAACTTTTTGGGCTCACAAATTTTGTATAAATCCCTGTAAATACTATCTTTTAAAATAAATATAGGCCACTTTAGGCTTTTAATAATAAAACACATCTTTTTCGGATTTTAAATTCGTAGCCCTGAATTTTTAATTAAAGAGGGTTGTTTCGGTACCCCCAGACAAATAACTAAATTTTATATAACATTTTTATATCTAAAAGAATATCTTATCACTTACCTTGAAATCTATTCATTTTAAATCGAACATCGGTTCACCATCTTCCCAACGAACAAATTTTAGCTTGCCTAAGAGATCCCCCCCTTCCCTTATACTATATATATTGTTCCGTCTTGTATATGTTTGTCAATGTGATGTTTTATTTATGATTTGACCATACCCTACTAATACACATGTCCCATATGTGCCTTCCCGGGTCGAGAGGACGTAAAACACCAAAATTACTACTACTACCAAACTATTACCAATTAGCATCTGATTAAATTACACCACAGGCACACCCAAATTATCATCATCATTATCTTTTTGATTAATAGAGAAAGAACAGCGCTACAAACATTCACCGTCTGCTGAATAAAATACTCATTCAAAAGCACAACTTTACACCAGTTATAGGATTCACACCCCCATCTCATTGTAAAAGATTTTCAGAAATTATCACGAGCATGGTTACATTGAAACTTTTTTTTTTCATTCAAACTCTGCCATTGAAAATATGATTTTGCCTCCTCGTTTTATTTGTGTTTCTAAAACTCTGGTTTTCAGAATGATCTAAATCTGGATTCTTATTGAAATTCACGAATTCTTAACTGATTTAGCTAAAGCCTGTGAGGCTGCTTTACTTTTGTTGTTGTTGTCAGGGTGATTGAAGTGACCAGTGAAAATCCTTTGCACACCACAAACCATCCTACTGGATTTCATCATGACCAGTCATTTTGTTACACTGATTAACTGGAACACATTTTGGTTCATACACACATAGACAGACAGACAAGAAAACACATACTATATAGGCCTTCATTCCAGTAATAGAGAACGTATGTTCTTACAGAGCTGTGAATACGAAAGGAACAGATGTGAAATGTTATGTTAACCCTTTCGCCGCCATCCATCTCTGAGCCAAAATTTTCCATTAAACTTACTTGGCTACAGAAAAGATTTCGTCTGCAATATTGTGGGATTTCTCTGGGACACATTTAGAATAGGGTTAATCCTTACTGCCCAAATTTAGGAGCACAATATCATTGAATAATAGACCCTGATTTCAAGAGTTTTAATGACATGGGTGATTAATCATTATGGTGCAAAAATGCGACATTGGCGGTGAAAGTGTTAACAATAACATTCACAGCCAAAACAAAGCAAAGCAATTTGTGTGATTGACTTTCTTTTTTAGTGTGTAACCAAGAAGATTATAGCATTTAACATATAATTAAGACTACAGTAATTCATGTTGGTAATGAACTCTCATCAATTGCTAAGATTTTGTATCCAAGTATTTATGTTCAAAGCCCATGTGAAATACAGCTTGTTTAATAATGATGTACCCATCACATTCAAAGTATCTTTTTTTTCTCCCCGATACCTATTTGCCATGAATGAAGTCAAATCATTAAAACAATCCTCCGAAGTTGGAGTGTGGCTGCCCACGTGCTGAGGTAATAAAAAACGGTCACACAAGTAATGTTCTCATCCCCAGCTGGTGCATTTGTTTCATAGTGTTCAAGTGCTTCGGCTCTTGGGATGATCCCTGGACATAAGCCAGGGTACAACAACATTAAAACAAACTGTTCTATACTATACTTCCAGAGGTGTTGAACCATCTCTTTCACTTTAGAAGGAAGAAAGTATTAGATGTCTACACTTAAAGCAAAAAAGATCTCTGTGTTCAGGTATTACAACCAAGCATTCTTTCAGTTTAGTTGAATTGTAAAACTGCCCATAATGTTCAATATGAATATGATCAATCATAAATATAACAAAATCATAATTATTACCACACTGAGAAAGATCAAAGCAACAAAGCACTGAGAGATGAAAGGATTATAAAATGAAGTACATACTGAATGAAATAAAATGATTATGAAAATCACATCACCCTTCCCGAAAACAAAAAAAAACACAATTGAATTTAAACATATAAGTAAATGAATATATAGATGGTGTGTGGATATAATGTGTATGTCCATGTGTTTGTGTAAGAGTGCGTAAAAATACCGTATTTCACGGACTATAAGGCGCACCTGATTATAAGGTGACTCCAAATTCAGATTTTGTTACTCTATTTCCTTACTATATTATCAGTCACATTATAAGGATCTCAGTCTAGGAAAAAGTATCGCCTTATAGTCTGTAAAATATGGTAATACTGTAGCAATTTCACTTTAGATGATGGGGGTGAATATAGTTCTTATATACCTTTAAAACAAAACAAAAATTTCTACATAGTGATAAGATTTCTTTTCTGCATACCTTGATTGTGGTGATGTTCTGATGATGAAGGTTTTCTTCTTATTTTTTTAGCAAATCCAAAAGAATATAAAAAAATCTAATGCCCCAATAACTTCAACATCATTACTGAGAAAATCCATTAGTAACTTGCAGCTTGAATCAACTCATTCACACACACCTACACACAAATCCTGACAAATAAATAAAACAATATAAACATAGATAAGAAAGAAAAAGATCAAGATTTCACTAAAAAAATATTCAAAATAATTAAAGAAAAATATGGATAGATATGTAGCACAACAAACTTACCATGTCTCACTGAATGTATAAAGAAATCCTGTTCAACACTCATAGAAGAATATCAAGAGGGCTCACAGCTGTTTCGGGAGGAACATTTAGTTTATCTATATTTTCAGAAGTTGTTTCAAGCCAACTTTAGTTTACCATAAGTTGCTTTTCATAAATTACAATCACGAACATGTTGTAGTATGTGACAACATTACATGTACTTATATTCAGTGGATATTGCTAGATGTTCACTCATGGGCAATTTTATTTATGTTTGTGCATTATTCAAGAACATTTTCTACTGAATATGTTGTATGATACTGCTCAACAAAATAAGTTTTTACCATAAATCTGATGGAAGAAATATATTAAAAATACAATGAAGAACATACAGCCCAAATATGTTTACAGCAAAACCTTGGTGCAGTTTTTATCTAAGATTTCTAAATTCAGTCTTTTAACTAAATAGCTTGATTTTGTATGGGGTGGAACAGCTGTGGGCTGTATTCAACCTACACTGTATCCATGGACAGCTCTTTCTTCTTACCTCATGGATATTTGTTTGCTTTATCTTTCTTACTCATTCTATTAAACAAAAGTATAACACCCCCCCCACCCCCTTTTATGTTATGAATATTTGTGCATAGTCTTGCACATTTTCTTTCTTACTATTCACCAGAAAAGTATTTTATGTATAAATGTAATTTTGACAGAACGAGAAAAACCTAATCGCTTGATTAATTAAGGTTTTAACCGTCACTTCTCCCACTCTGTTAGCCAACCATAAGGCATCCTTCTTTTATCTTTTATAATGCATTTTAAACACTGAAATCGGAATGTGTCAGCTGAACACAGCTTTGTTGTTTTTAAAGCCAACTTCACATTTATTACTTTTCATAAACAACAGTCAAGAATAATGCTAGGCCTATAGTACCGGTATGTAAGAAAATTAGTTATATTCAGCAAAGAGTGCCACTGCCAGATTTTCACTCATGAGCATTTTTATTTATGTTTCTGATAATAAGTGTATTATTTAAGAACATTTTCTACTAAATAAGTTGCATGATACTGTTCAACAAAAATATGTTTTTACCATAAATCTAATGGAAGAAATATATTAAAAATACCATGAAGAACATACAGCCAAAATATTTTAAAAAAGAAATGCTTGGTTGTAGTTTTTATCTAAGTTTTCAAGATTCAGCCATTTAACTAAACAGCTCAACTTTGTGTGCACCGGAACAGCTGTGTGAATGCAACTGGGAGACCAGTGAAAACTGAAAACCAGACACATATGTACCTCACCCATTATGGCCATATGGTCTGGAAAAACAGAAGAATGAAAAGAAACATTGAAATCGTTGGGGGAAAAAATACAGCTCTTGCATTTATGCTCTTCACTCCTCACCAATTAAAATTACTTTAAAAAAAAAGCCTGATTTGAATTACATGAAGATGCTTAACACCCCCTCAACCATATAAAGGTTAATGCTGACCAGTTACTTAACAAAACAGAAATAATAACTGAACTAAATAGTAATATAATTCTTCAATATGAAAACAAAGAATCAAGCAGAATTGCACAAAACGGATTTCATCCATGTTGGATTTTTGACAAATTAACTCACAATCAAATGCACAATACAATTATTGTATACCTCTCATAACATTTATAATAGAGAGAAAAGCTTTACAACAATACACAAGATAGGATTAAACCAAAAAAACGTATAATAGAAACAAATGTGTAAGACTTAGATTATTATATTCATATGCCTGTCTTTTTTTTTTTCAAAGGAGGGAATGCTTCATAAATGGCATCATTGTATGATTTTCAATCTTCTTACTCAAAAAAATCGGAAGGCATTCATGATCACTGAACACACAATGTGCACTCTTTCAGATTATCAAATTATGCAACAGGTCAACAACAACAAAATCGCTATAAAGAAGAAGGAAACTTTTAAAAGAGAGCTAATACACACACACACCATCCGCCCATAAGATTTTAAAGAAGAAAAAACACCCACATTATACACACACATCAACAAACCAGATATATCAATAATAAATCAACACAAACAATGCTCGTCATGATTGTTTTATATACATGACATGGTCATTTACTCCCCATCTCTCCACCCAAATGTATCTCTAACCAGACACGTTTCAAGGGTATATGATGAACAACAAAGACTGCCTGTGACTAGACTAACCACCAACTCAAACCAGCAGAGACACACTCTTGAACCCAAGAAAACGCACTCACATCTACACAGATCCGACTTGATATGACAATCAAATGGTAGTCACCATAGTCTTCAAAACAAAATAATCCACACACCAACACATCTACCACAGACAACACAAAATTTTATCCATCCATCATTACATCCAAAAACACACACAGCTTTTTTTCTCTCACAAACTAGCTTTCAATTTGACCAAATGCACACATCGAAAGAGAGGGAAAAACCCCAAACGGATTCAACCTTTATATATAATCAACATCATATTCATTCTTATCATTTAGTGAGACGATATAAAACACATACAACATTATAATTAATTGACCAATCTTGAAACAACTAGTTTGTTGCATTATCTTTTGTATGACACTGATAGTATTTCTTTTGGAATGTAAACATTGTGAACTTAGCTTGTAAAATACGATAATATCAACAACACACAAGAATCCATGACAAAATCAAATCTTAGGTGATCAGGGAACAAAGAGGGTTGTGAATGGCATTGGCATGTCCGAAATATTTAGGACAATGTCAAAACATAAACCAAGCAAAGTTGGAATAATGAAGAGCTAAGACTAAGGCACCACAATTCTGAAATCTCAACTTTTACAATTACAAATTGTTCCACAAAATAAGCTACCAGAAATACAAAAATCATGACATTACTTTTAATCTTTCCCCCAAAACAGCTTTCAATAGTTTCATGATCAAAGAGTAAGAAAAAAAAATCCTTTTGAGGAAACACATTCCATTATGAATGAGAAAAAAAAAGCAAAGAATAATGATGTCAAAGTTACGATAACTTTGAATCTTACAACAATCTTACAACTAAATTTAAAACGTGATCACCAAATAATTCAATCATCTTGAACAGTAAGAAAAATGTTTCATACCATAAAACATTAAAACCAGGGTCATTAGAAATCTGCAAGATCTCTTTACTCTTTAAGCTTTGGTAAGATTTCTTGTCATGCAAATCAACTTAAATTTCAACCTGATGAAATATATCAGGTCTGCTCTTTTGTTTTTCTTGCATTTATAAATGTGACTGCCTTATAAAAGTATAAAAGCACTTTTAAAACATCACCTTAAGACGTTATACTTCTTAGTATTATTTAATAGATTTTAATTAACTGTTTCGATAACTGTTTATTTCTACATGTGAACAGGTGCGCATTTGCATGCGTGTGTATGTAATATTATATACACACTCTTTAGATGTTGACATTCATGAGTATGTTTATTCATACATTTAACAGGGTTCGTACAGATCTGTGTAAAAAGAATTCCAAGACTTTTCCCGGACCAGGTTACTAAATTTCAACCCCTCAATCTGGCATACCGGTCAATGTCGGTTGCATTCCTTTCTTGAACTCCAACAGTTGCTTGTGCTTTTGGCCTTGACAATGGCTTTTTAACTAATTCCGGACAAATTCTGAGTATACTCGGAACAGGACAACGCCAGTCAGGGCCTGATTCCGAGTACTCTCAGAACAGCGATTTCTGAGTCTAAAACTTATCTAAATCCATGTTGTTTTCAATCCAAACCACGTTTTTTTTAGTTACTTCTCTTAATCACCTTTCCAACTTTTGCTTCACTTATGTTTGGCACTTCTGTTTCAATTTGTAATGTTGAAAATGTCCGAAAAATTGGCCCTACACGAGCCTCAGAAAATATTCCATTGTTTTCACTAACAGTGATAGTAATAAGGAGACGATTTCTGCTGATCTTAGGTGGGACACCCATGCGAATGATGCAGTCAGCAGGGCAAACAATACCCTTGGATTCCTGAGGAGGGCCTTGAAAGTCAATAACAAAAAAGTCAAGGAACAGGCCTACAATGGTGCGTCCCCACCTGGAATATGCCAGCCCAGTCTGGGACCCCCACAACAAGGGTAGCATCGACGCCATCGAAAAAGTCCAGAGCTGAGCTGCAAGATGAGTGGCCCATGACTACCGTCAGTCAACAAGATCTGCAGACCTCCTGAAAAACCTGAAATGGCCTCTTCTTGAACTGAAGCCCGTCTTACTACCTTCTTTAAATTCCACACAGAACTCCTCTCAATCAATTCCAAGTATATTTCAACTAATACCCTGCAGAAGAAAAGTCTCTGTCAATCTCACTCAGCTTCATACGACATCCCTAGCCATAGAACACAATATAGACAGTCAACATTCTTTCCTCACACTATTCCGCAGTGAAACGGCCTCTCTGAAGAAGTTGCCTCTGTTCAGTCTTTGGAGGCCTTCAGGAGGGGCCTTCGAAAGCATCTCAACTAAACCACCATTCCTTTGTCCTCCCTCCCCTCCCCACCCTGCATTCCCACACCTAAAAACAGATGTCCCTCCTTTTTGTGTGTTCTATTTTGTTTTTGTTGCATGCAACATGAGCGGCCTTACAGTCATGCATGTTCCCTAAATACAAAAAATACTCCTTTGCATGCATCATGTGGGGCCCAAGTTTCCCCGGTTGATCTGAGGGGACTTAACGGTCGTGCATGACATACTCTGCATGCATCATGTGGGGCCTGGGTGTCCCCGGCTAGACCGGGGGCATTTAATGGTCGTGCGTGACTTTAAACTCTTGTCTTTCCCCTCTATCACACGCCACCCCCCTTTTTAAAAAAAAGTTAAATCTTCAAATATCTAACTAACTTCCTTCAATTTTGAATCTCATAAATATCCTTCTACATAGTAAATGGTGTATCTACAAATTGACTATCTTGGGCTCATCTTCTTTCTTCCGACAAGATATCTTATCATTTTGCTTTCTACTCTATCTTTGCTGTTATTCTCTTTCTTTTTCGTACTACCCCCTAAAGTGCAGCAGAATCTTCAACGTGATGAAATTGGCTGCCTAAGGAGAAGAAGAAGAAGAAGATGACTTATTATTCCAATTACAATGCAAATAACCACGATTTCAAAGGGAAAAATAAACTTGGATCAACCAGTAATGTTGTCAAAACTGAATCACTGACAGTGTTGAGTTTTGTTGCGCTTCTTATTTGTGATAATTTTTTCTAGGCAGCCCCAGGCCAGTCATGATGCTTGTCTAAGGCGGTGAAGTCTTGATGGGGTTAAAGCACTCTCGATGTCAAAGTTCCTTTTGCACACTGTGCTGCTAGCTTTCCATTTTGTTGACGGAGCTAACCAGCTCTGATATTCTTTTTTTTTGTTTTGCAGCCAAACATCGTTGAATATGCAGTCTCCTTTAACGGAAAGCGGAAGTACCGTAAAGGGAAGTAACTTCAGTGGCAGACAACTCGCACAAATGTTGTCAGCTATGATTGCGCTCTCGGTATGACCTTGAAAGTTATTAATTTTTTCATTAGAATTTAGTTTCAACCTTCAATATTTTTGGTGGAGGACAGGTTTTGACTTTGATAGACTGAGATGAAGGAAGTGGTCAGATGATTGCAAAAATTCCAGGACTTTTCCAGGGCCTTTGCTGTTTTTCAAGCGCCTTTCAAGCCCTGGAAAAGGCCATGTCACTTTTCCAGGACTTTTCAAGGTTTCAAGGACCCTGTACGGACCTTGATTTAAACCTATCTATGTGTGATTAATGGCCATCTGTGTGTCTGAGCTTAACAGTGCCTGTGAGTCTGTTTTACATAAACAATGTGTAACATAACCTACTCAAATATCAATATTAAAGATTTTTCACCTCATGTGTTGCTCTTTTTATAAATTGTAATAAATATAACTCTTTTAAACATCTGGCATTTCAAATAGATGAGGGTGAGCATGGTCAATGATTTATAAATAAAAACTAACTTAGAGGAAAAAATCATGGAAATTATAAATGTTTAAAGCCAATAACGGAATTTGATAAAGAAAAACTCATGATCTACCAGCTTACAAATCTCTGCCACCTGCCATTCATGCTTGCTTACCCAGTTATAGTATACCATAGTTACATCCAACTTTAAAGAAACAGAAGTTATCCACTTTCACACTTTCATTCTGTAAGTCTACTTTTTGTCCAAAGCAAAAAAAAAGAGAAAAAAAAGGAAAGAAAACAAATTTTTTTCGTCATCTTCCAGAGTTACATGCGTACAAGAAAATGATTAATTAATTTAGAAATCAATCTACTGAACTCTCTATAAAAGTGGATATACCTGCAAGTTCTCAAACAGCATGGCTACTTTGATATCATAAAGTCCTCTTCTATTTCTACAGTAACCAAAAGCACAAGCTCAGTTACGTGTGGAAAACTGCCTTTTTACTTTAAATCTTTTCAGCCTTCTTTTTGTTTTTGTCTTAAAAGAACAATAAAATTAACCTAGGATGCACCTTAATTATAAAAGAAATAATACTCAAACTAATGAAAAGGGAAGAAAAAAAATCTAGCTTTCTTGCAGCTGTCATACAAAACAAATTAAAGAAAAAGAAGGGAAATACCTGTTGGTCCAAACTAAAACCGGGCAGAGAGGTGACCAATGTTCCCATCCTAGCACTAACCGCACGCAGACTGACTTTCTACATCCATCCTACTCAATGTCACATTCACACCAAAGCTGTACAGAGGTATGGATCAACGTCACACACACACCAAGGCGTAACACGACACTCCCTCTAGATGCTTAACTTTGGTTGGCACTGTCAACACCAATAAGACTGCACACTTAAAAAAAAAAAAAAAGTTTCAAACTTTAAAAGAAGGAAAGAAAATAAAAGCTTAAGGGAGAAAAACATCCACCCACATACGTGAGTTGAAGGCAAGACTTGAATTCCCTGATCTAAAGACACACGCACACCAGGTACGCCGCTTGGTGACTTTTTTTGCTCAGTCGATAGACTATTGACACACAGAAGAAGAGCAGATAAGCACCAGTGGGTCACGTGATGAGATCGGCAGACCACAACGATGACCATGACGACGACGATGACAATGGCGATGATGCGGGGGGGAGGCGGCAGGTGTCATGTGGACTTGCTTGGCTAAGGAAGGCTGGCGGGGTGCTAGTGTTAGTCTGGCCGGAAGATGGGTATCTTGGGAATGAACTCCACGTAAAGCACCTGCCCAGTAAAGCAGTACAATGAACTACGGTGAAACACCTTCAGCTTAACACGAATAAAGAAGCATAGCTTTATCTATCCATGTTTCTCCATGTTTCTCAATCATCAATAAATATTGTTGCTAAGAGACCCCCCTCTCCTTCAACCATACAAAGAAACGTCTTATGGTTATCAACAAGTCAAAGAAGAAATTTAAATATTCCTCACAAAAATTAGCATATTTAAAAACACATCTTTTAAGCCATTTCAAGCTCCGGTGACTTTTTTCAAGCTCCGATGACTTTTTTCAACAGACACGTTGTGCTTCCAAAAAAATTAAAACCATGCGCTATGTCCTTATAATTCTATTGTGTAAACAAGATCAAAACAAGCAAACAAAATACACAATAAGCTGAAGGCCTAGAAAGATCACTTTTGATTCGAAACTAATTGAACACAAAAAACGAATTGAATACAACAGCATATGTAAAGCTTTCCAATGTAACATGCCCACCCCCACCCCCTAAAAAACAAAAACAAAAGAAAGACACAAAAAAAATCCCAATTTGTTTGTTTACTTTGTACTCTTGATGGAAAAGACTAGAGGGAAAAGGGAACAATCACAAAATAGACCAACATGATAATCACTCACATATTCCATCATACTACTGGAGTCACACCTCTGCTTGTGTAATCGCCAGTGAAGTCCCAACTGCAAACCCACGATAGGCGCATTAATTACCAGAATCACATCATTTTCTAATCTATATTTCGTTGGTGAAATTCAAAAACCTTGTATCTCGATTTTAGTTTTTTTTTAGTTAGATACATAGTCAGCATTCTAATTTTTCCTGCCACCTTCCACCAAAAGCTCGTATCTCTAACGACCTTCTATCTGGGGTAAATGAGGTTGTGAAAATAGACGAAAAACTCCTAAGTCCCAAATTCAGATAAAAACCTCGTATCTTCGTTCTTTTCAAGTCTAAAAAAAAAATTCTTCAGTAATTTTTACAAAATGCAGGACTAAACTAGCAATGTCTTCAACAACATATTCATCATAGTTAATCAATTGTGGTCAACGCGGTTAATTTTTAAAACAGTTTATTTCGTTTTTCTCAAAACTACCAAAATTGAGATACGAGGTTTTTGAATTTCACCGACGATTTGAAAAAACTTGTCACCAATTGTCATGAATATGTCAAACAACAGCCCTGAAAATCCAAATCAGTAGAGTCTGAGATCAGTTATGTTGAGAATGCATACTAGGATAAAAAAAAATGTTTGGGCAAAGATGTAGTTTAGTCAACTTCTCATGTTTACAACCTTCAATCACAGAGTCTGCTTCCTTCAGTTTTCAGAAAATAATCCTTGGCTGATCCTAACCCTATTCCTTTCCCAAAAATGAAAGAAAGTTGCTTCTCAGTGAAAATTTGAGTTGAGATTAAGATACGTTTGTCATCATCTGAACTTCCCATAGATGCTTACTAAAATGGATGTCAAGCATAAACGACTTTTATATTATAAATTAGCATGTGCATTGCACGCATGTAACAAGCAGGCATGCATGTTTGTGTATCACGCAATAGAATTTGACCCCTGACATCTATCAGGTGCACCTGTGGTTTTTGTTGTTGTTCATGGAATGATGCACACAAGACTTCATTTTCCACCAGCCCCCAATTTCTTCATAAACAGTCAAATCAAAACACGTCAACACAGTAGAAAAACTACACACATTTGGGGGAAAAAATAGATTTTTGACATACCTTGTGGTACAGATGACTATTTTCCCAGTCTAACACTTTCTCAATGGCATGGCGAGTCTGAAATAACAAGACAAACAAAAACCAGTTAACTCATTCAAGTCGTTCTGGCCATATTATATATGTCTGGAATTAATAGACAGCTGTCAATTTGATGCATTTGCTTCAAGGGAAGTACATCTGTGTGCACATCATACCTTGGTCACTTCTAAACTCGCTTTGCTCCCTTAGACCACAATTTTACCTCTGACTTTGCTTTTGCAGTCATTTGTTGTAGGGGTACCAATCGGTATATATAAAAGTCTATATATATATAAAAAAGTCTGATCTACCACTTCCCTATGTCTAAACCTGAAGTAAAAACCTGTAATCTTCTTTCCTTTCTCCTTTTGTTTATGCATGTTTTGTTTGTTTGTACGGCTGGAGTGATTTGTGAGTTTTTTTCATCATTCAAAATCGCTGTGATGCGAATGAGTTAATGCAATCTTACATCTCTTTAGCCAATCAGTCTACCACAACACCAGTAAAACCAAAAAAGTGTCTAAAACGTTGATTTTGACAACAACAACAACATGTATACCGTGTTTTTCGGACTATAAGGCGCACCTTTGCATGGGTGAAAGTGACAGATCTTGAAAATAAGGAAAAGGCTTTCCAGAGGCCTACTTTCTAGGTCCGCTGCCGTCTAGGCCCCGGCGGGGTGTAGGGGCAGAGGCCTGCTTGGGGCAAAGCGCCTCAGAAGCTGACAAGAATTTGCAGATAAATGCCTATTTCATGAGCTCTCCTGAGGTCTTTCATTCAAATTTATGAAATGCTTTGAACTCTAAAATGACATTTAAGTTGAAAGTTCTAGAAGCAAACACACTTCATTAGTTCATGGCCTGTGGTCGCTCAAATCAGTCAATTTCTTATTTTTTTTCTCTTAAAAATTTGAAAATAAGGATTTCCTTATTTTCTGATTTTAAAATGAAGGAAATCCTTGCTGAGAAGGAAAACTTTCACCCATGCCTTTGTATAAGGCACCCCCAAATTTTTTTTACCCAAATTTCTGATTTTGTTACTATATTTTCTTACTATTTCATCAGTCACATTATAAGGCGCAGGGGTCTGAGTCTTGGAAAAAAAAGTATCGCCTTATAGTCTGAAAAATACGGTACTGCCATTACTGGAGTAGAGTGCTATGTCGATGCAATGCATCCCTAGACTCACCCTTTTGCTGAGACATATCACAGGCCAGAGAGAGCAGCCTAGCGTACAGCAACAGCACACACAGCCGCAGAACAACCACTTCACATTGACTGGAAGGGCTTTGCGCAACACGCTGTTGATACGAACGATGGTAGCGCGGAATTCTTCGGGGGCAACCTGTCGGGAACAAAATAAAAACGTTTTTTTTTTTGGTTCTGTTTTGTTTGTTTGTTGTTGTTTTTTAAACAAGAAATATCAGATTGTATTATATTTTCTATTTTCAGCAGAGAGCAGCCATAATTTTACAGATAAGTCTCTGTGACTAAAATATACCAAATATCAAATTGAAACAATCATCAGTTTCTCTCCTGCGTCCATTTTTATTAATATGGCAGTCAGTCAATGAGCTCTGAAGATTAAGTTTTCATGTTTTATCAATGGCAAAAAATGGCGTCTAAAAAGAAAAATAACTTCTTTTTTTTGCAAATGTAAATGATTAGACATTTGCAACATTGCAACATTTTGTACATGCAACATACAAAAAATTAGACTAAAAGAAAAAGAAGCTAGAATTGAATTTTAGTATCGATATAAAAAAGTGAATTAAAACATCACTATAATTTGAATAAACAGTACTATTATTAAAGTGATAAAACAATGAAAGAAAATTATTTGAATAATCCCACTGTGCCAGTTAGTTTGGTTTTATACTGTATTTTAACTATAAGGCGCACCTGATACCCCCCCCCCAATTGTTTTTTACAGAAAATTCTGATTTTGTTATTATAATTTCTTACTATTTTATTTGTCATTATATACAAGTCTCATACTATAAGGCGCAGGGTGCTCAAAGCGCTGAACAAAGGCCTAAACATCATCAGATCAGTCTTAAAGGAAAAAAAAAGTATCGCCTAATATGAGGTTAAATCAGTGTGACTGTACCTTTGCCGATAAACCTTGAGGGAATTCTGTTTCAAACTTGTTGCTAAGGCCAAATCTGCAATAAAAACATTTCTTATATACTTTCAAAGCCAGAATGATACAATAGTACTTAGTAGTAGATCAAGCAATATCAAACTAAAAGTTCAGCCTTAGTGATTAGCAGATAATGCAACATTAAACAACAGTCTGTAGACTGAGCAAAATGCATGGGTGCAACTCCCTAAAATGAAAAAAAACTGCGAAAGGCAGGGGTCCAGGGGCCGCCCAGGGCCCCAGTGGGGTACAGGGGCAGAGCCCTGTTGGATGATTCAGGGGGGCAATGCAAGAGAGAGAGAACAAGACAGACAGTTAAAATGATGGACAGACAGTTTGAGTCTGATAAGCCTTGTAAAATGATTCACAGCACCTGGTTTCGGCTCCTTTTAGTTCCACCCAATGCCTTTTGTTAACACTCATCACCAGCATAAACCAATTTGAAGTTTTTATCCATTAGGCTTACACATTGTTTTATGATGGTATGCCACTTGTAAGGTCTTTTTCTATTCCTTACCACAATACATTATTAGAATGTTTGCCTCTGTTAAAAGAAATAACTTGAAACAAATAGCTCTCTATGGAAAACTAAAAGGAGTCAGAAAGAGGAGAATCCATGTACATTGCCTTTGAAAACAATATGGCATCACCATGCTGTTTTCAAGATTCCCAGAGAGAGACTTCACCATGCTGTTTTCAAGATTCCCAGAGAGAGACTTCACCATGCTGTTTTCAAGATTCCCAAGAGAGACTTCAAGGATCAAAACCAAGTTCAAAACCCCCAAATTGCTAGTGGTCGATTTTCTTTTTGGATGAATTAAAAACAACTTAAGTTCAGTTTCTGGTAAAAATAAAAAACTGAAATCAGTGTGAAACTGAAAGAGTTGCAGTGTACTTGCACCGATGAAAATTAATAGTTTTTTTCTGAAATTCTCAAGCTTCTAGTTCAAGCTTAGAAATCATCAAACTAGTTACAAGAAGAAAACAAAACCCAACCCACTGCTAGTTACAATTATAAGATATATAAAGTAAACTCAAAACCAATGCCGCCAGAAATAAGCACATGTCAAATACCTTTTTTGTGTATATCATTTTTGCTCTTCTCACTTTTGATTTAATTGTTTTAAAAACACCAAATCATTACAGAACCTTTGAATCACTAGTTTCATTGTTTAAAATCAGTGTTAAGTTTGACATACATATGATATAAATGTACGTTTATGACATTCTGCCATCTGACAAACGTATTAGGTTTCAGACGTATTCATTTTCTGTTGCCCAGGCTGGGAAGGCATCTCTTACAGTCTTAGATTAAGCTGTCAGGGTGCAAAAGGCTAAAGGGACTGAACCTAGTAGTACTAGTACTAGTACTAGTAGT